>JAEQML010061504.1:0-25646 GCA_016904865.1 Pissodes strobi
TTACCTAGTTTAACCTTATATAATCTACGGTGAATCCTAATTTTACTGCAAAATTTGTAATTCATTATTCGGATGTGCATCCAAAACGGTTGCTTACTTTATTCTTCGATAATCTACGGTAAATCATCTAATAAATAAACATCTATTTCAAGGCGTGCCCAAAAGGGACGAGAAACCGACGACGATATCGATGAGAAGCTTCTTTGACGTTTTACAAACGTTTCCTTGTAAAATACCGTGAACTACTAAAGCATTTGAACTGCGAAGTAATGAACACCTTGCCCTAAGTTTGAACGAAACAAATTATAAGCAACGGTCAGCACATTTCATTATATAAATAGTAGAGGACAGACTTTGTCTCTTCCCTATACCGCTCAACCCGAGGCTCAACCATTGTATTGCAGTCCATAGGGACATAGTTCTCTGGTTGTTCTATCGATACCCTAATCCTCAAGCCTCACTCAGGAGCTACAGTTCACAGGAACGCAGTTTCTCGGGGGATACCCTTCTAAAGTACTAAAGTCGAATACACGATAAATTTGTCAAAGTGCTAAGTAAAATAATTTCAAAGTTCATTAAATTGTTGAGTGAAATTAATTACCTAAATTAAATACCAAAATCTAGCTCTTAAACTTTATTATAAAGAATATTCGATTCTAAGTATACCTTAACCGAAAAGACACAGAACAACAGCACGTTGCGGGACAGTTAATCATCTGTGGTCTTTTAAAGCTCTATGCATATCAAGCGTTTCATTATGCAATAATTTTTAGATTCCTAATATTAGACAAGAAGCACAATATAATTAATTACGTTGCCCGTTTCCCAGTATTTAATTTTATTCGAGTTCCAGTAATTAAGAGTCCCCTTTTACAATTTCGAGTCGCTAAAACTACATAACAGGTATTAATTCAAAAATTATAATGTTATGGCGCGTTAACGCTGATGCCCGATTCAATTGTATTGTTATGCGAACGATGATGTAAAATTTTCAATAAAACTACAAATATCAGCCCGAAGTAGGTCGTTTTACTTAATTCGTCGATTTTTGAAATAAGTGAAAGCCAAAAGCGTTGCGCCAAAGCGAGCCTTTGAATTTTATGGAATTTTAAATAACCGAGTGTAAAATTTAAGCGTTTCAAAATTCGCGGTTGTACTATCGAAAACCAGCATTAGCACGTTCTTTGTTCGCGCGGACCTCGTGCACTCCGTTAGGTAACGCGACGGATTTTTTTTAGCGAATAATGTATGTTCTTTATGCCAAAATAGTATGCAAGGCGATTATTATGTAAGCTTCGTTCATGGGATTAGAGATTGTTGTGTCTAAAGTGGCATTAGGCCAACGAACGCTTTTTAGAAATCGAAAGGTGTCAGGTCGGGACCGCAGGAAGGAGGTTCGCAGTCATTTCCACATTTGAGACGTTCCAATTAGACGAAACGAGTATTATTATCAGCATGAAGCAAAATATGCTTACGATGTGAATCTTTTTGTTTGTATACCTATTGATACACATCTGTTTGTTTTTATATGAGACCCGAGTTTTTCACCAGAAAATGTTCCGATTTTTACAGAGGTATCTCTTTTTTATTCTGTCGTAAGGTTCCTATTAAGGTGAATTGTAAGGAGCTTCCAGAAGGACTGTAGACGTGAACCATTATCGGTTAGTACCACGTAATAATTTAGTCAATTTTTAACAAAAAATTCTCCCAATGGTTGGTCGTTGTTTGTTCAGTTTGACCAAATACGAATATTATATTTTGTACAAAATTCACACAGTCCATATTTGGCTGGCTTATTCGGGATGTACAGGGTTATCCAACGAGAACTAGATAAGCCGATTTTTGACTTTCCCTGTGCTTTTATAAAAAAACTGAAATAGCCATCTTATGTAATTTTCTCCTGCGAATTGGGATATGTTCAGCAAAAAACAATTAAACATCAAATAAAAGTGCTAGGGGTCACTTTGATATTTTTTTAAATGGAACACCCTGTATATTACTACATTTTTGGAGTATCTAGAAAAATCTAAACACATTTTGTGTATAATATCCTATACCTATCTTTAGCTGTTTACCAAATATTGACAATTGAAAGTCGGACATTTTGACACTTTGACAGGCTCTAAAATCTAAACGGCACGAGACCAAAGAAAACGGTTTGCACATTCCTATCTTGGGTTTTCATAAGCTTTCGAATGATAGTAACTTTGAATTTAACCGGAGGTTTAAAAGTTACGGTTAATTTTATCCGCAGGTTAAATTCTAAGATACTGTCATTCCAAAAATGTAGTAATATACAGGGTGTTCCATATAAAAAAAATATCAAAGTGACCTCTAGCACTTTTATTTGTTCAATTGTTTTTTGCTGATCATATCCGAATTCGCGGGACAAAATTACTGCTATTTCAGTTTTTTTTTATAAAAGTACAGAGAAAGTCAAAAAATCGCCTTGTCTAGACCTCGTTGGATAACCCTGTACATCCTAAAGGGCCAGGAGCTGTTCGATTGCGAGGTAAGATTCGGATTTGCACGATTTTCTACAGTCGTCTCATATTTCAGGTATCGTCGCTGACCGAGCGGCTTTATCATAAAATCGAAGACAATCTATGAGAAACCCAAACCTGCTGCGGCTCATCGTTGCTTTATATGTTGAGGCTGAGAGTTTTTCATTTAACATGGTTCTTGTGACTGTCCTTTTGAGTATCGCCGACCCATGTGCAAAATAATATACAAAATGGTAATATCAAGAGTAGTGGAACAACTTGCCAGGAATGAAACCGGCTAAAGAGTTTATGAAAAAAACCGTCGCCAAAATTCACAAAATATCTACCAAGTCAGAAAAGAAATACAACTAGAAAAATTGAACCCTGAAGGCTCAACAAACATATAAGTACCATTGGAGGAGCAGAAAATTTGCTAGACAGGAAGAGGAGAAAACAGCAGTACATATACTTTGCTACTGCGAGGGCTTCTCACGACTAAGGCAAGCCAATGGTGTTCAAAAACCATTTGAACACGTTTTCAAATCTAACGATTTAATTTGTATTATTTTAACATTCCACGCCACTGTGTTCGTATTCCAAGGAAATCTTAAAAACTTTGGCGATACTCGTAGCGCCATCTCTAGTTTTCACGTTTACTCATCTGAACCCGACCAATCACTGTGCTTCCGACAGGATAGCCACTTCACCCAACTTAAAATTCTAGCGGTCCCTAAAATTCCGATCTTTAATAATAAAATAAGGTTTGTGTTAAAGTTCATAATATGAATTTAGACAACCGGTGATGCTAACGTTTTACACAATTTCTCTATATCTACGATATTTGCTCTTTACTGACGTAATATGACAGTAGTGGGGGTAAGTTAACGCGCCAAAGTACGCCTTCTCAAGTTCTAGAATTAAGTCAAGTCTTGAACCCCAACACTAGACTCTGGCGACAGCACCGGACCTTCACGGCTCCGTCCATCCCTTACGTTCGCGCCATATTAAAAATATGTCAAAATGGCCCTCTGCTCGCTACGGGGGCTCAAGAAAAGAAAACTAACCAGGTGCTAACCAACACTAACCCAAGACATACCCAAAATCAAGAAAAAAAAAACAGTTTAGAAATATAACCTTAAAAAAATAAAAATAAAACATCGGGGTTTGAACTCGGGCCGTCCAAGTGAGACCTTACCATCTAGACCTCCCGACCACGACGGTTCTTGCCACAAACTGCTTGCATCACGAATACATGGAAATCAACGTAAAAACAATGGGATGGACGGATCCGTGACGTCCGGTGCTGCCGCTAGTCTAATAACCCCAACCAAATAGCCGAGCTGAAGCCATGCCAGGCAGGCTTCACGTGTTGAGATCCCCTAATCCCTCAAGATCTATTCAAGTGACATTGTGGTATCCTGCCATTGGGATAGTTCGTCGTAGGCGTCTCAAGCCTACAAGTAAAGGTATTTATTGACACCCAGCCATCTCTCCCTCACAACTAAGACGCTGTACCAAGCGAGGTGTTAAGGGTCCCCATGGCAATCGCCCATGGGGGTTCACAAATCGAGCCTTGTCTCGAACCACAAGTAAGTAAACTCACACGTTTACAATTACTCTCTGACAATTAAGACGCTGTACCGAGCGAAGTATTAAGCGTCCCCATGGCAATCGCACATGGGGGTTCATTCCACTCTATGCTTTATTCTAATATGAAGATTCTCACAAATGCTGTTTCCACTACACGGATTTCAGCCTACCTAAGCTTTATACAATATAAAGATTCTCACAAATGCTTTTTCCACTGCCCGGAGTTTAGCGTACCTATGCGACCTGCATAGCGTGTTTTAGTATCCAATTTTGCGTGTACAAAAAAACGCATTCCACAAAGGCATCCCTATCATCTCATTATGCATATAACTGCATAACGTATCAATCTACTACCAATCGAGTCATTCTTATTTGCAATAAATTGAAGTACATTGTACATAGAAGCTACAACAGAGACTTAGTAAGTGTTTTAAGTGACTTTCCCCTTGTGCTGGAAGATAAACTGCTGAACTATTGAACGTTTCTCGACAATTGGTGAATATAGTGTACATAGTAGCTTATAGGTGGACATTAAGGTAATATTTATCCTGTTATTATTGCTTGTATATTGCTGTATTTCATCTCAAGTTATCTCAGCTAACCGAGTTTACACTGAGCGGTTCCACAGGAACTTTAAACAGACATTTAACTATACTTAGCTGCAAGATAGCGTTTATAATCATATACTTGGTTAGCATTACAATTGTTTATGCAATGCTTTAGTTTTTAAGAGTATTATTCTTGTAATATTCTGCAAGGTCGATACCGAGCATCGACTGATATTGTCCATATCGTAGCACTGACTACGTATAACGATTTAATGTTTATAGTTTGTTTATTTATGAGCATCAAGTTGCTTTCAGGTAAAATAGCTTATTAAAATATTCATATAATGCTAAAGGTTTTTGTTTTATTTACAAATTCACTTTAGAACTAGCCCCTATGGTAAATCATAGCGCCTATGCGCACTCTGTTTGTTAAGAAAATCGACCAAGATTGAATTTAGAACAAAGGGCTCTCAGGTATACGGAGGACCTGACTAACCTAGGGCGTCTCATGGAGAAGACTAAATGGCTTTATGAGGGCAGAGACAATAGATCTGAAAAGATCGCAGTGTGAAGGCTAATAGGTCATAAGCCCCTGGACTAATCTAATCTAATACAGCATGCAATTCTTCCTCTTTTACCTTTGAATTAGTGTACTTACTTGTCTTAAATTTTTTGGCTCGAAAGAATATCACAGCATTTGTATAATCAACGATTTTTTGAAGAGAATTTGAAGTTGGGAAACAATAAAAAGCATCTAAAGGGGTTAATGCTTCCTTGGCAACATAAGTGGAAACGGGTTGATCTGCTTTACATATTGTTAGTATGTCCTGTGTTGCATCTTCACTTTCTTCCAGATTATACGGCACCTTGACTGCAATACACGAGGTATTGCTCTTTTTGGATGTCTTTCTCTTCTTACTGGCCAACGGTAAATCATGTTCGAAGCCAGCGCCAGTTGTCAGCTGAAATTCAGATTCAGATGGACTTAAGGCTTTTTGAACGTTATCTTCACTCTTGGATTCGTTCTCTCAACTACTCACATACCATTCCTTAGCTTCCATAATGATATATGCTGGAAATAATAATATTGAAGAAAAATTATCAAAATGAATCTAAACAGGCCTTATGATTAAATATGTTACTTACCTTCCTAAAAATCACGAATTCGCACTGGCCCATTAATCTATTCACATTCACACTGATATAGTAGAAGATTAGACGAGCGTATCACTAACTGAAATTAAATTTCGTCGTAAAATTTACGATGGTTACTACCCTAAGATTTATTGCAAGCAAAGAGGCGTAAATACATAATTTCAGGCTTAATTATACATGTTCGGTACAATGCAACGATGACATCAGGATTATCTCTTTGGTTATTTAGGTAAAAGTTACATTTACTGTTTTCGCAATAGCTCAAAAATTAAACGTTTTTAGACTCTCAAGTCCTTCAGAAGGTCTTTCATTGGTGACAGTATTTTTTCATAAATTTTTAGCGTGTGTGACAAAAACACTAACCAATGGACAACCGACATTTACGATGGATAGGGCGTTTGGAAGTTTAGTTTTCGAGCTATCGAAGAAAGGGTCAATTTTCGCAAAAAATATCTTCAGAATGCCAAAGAATTTAGTGCCTAAGCAACTGTTTTTAGGCCTCGCACAAGCACCCGTGGCTCTTTCTCGTTCGACGAGAGCCGGTATCTAAGACACGCATAATAATCCCAGCCCTAACTTTACAGTTAATAGTTTCATCACACGCAGTCTAATTTCTACTTAATTATTTCCAATCTGCATAACTAATTTGACCGTACTGTGTCGAAACCTTGTCCGATTCCGTCATCGGTAATCGATTAATCACCTTGTCAACTATCGTGCCCCTGTCGCAACATTTCAAGGTGGAAAATGAATTAATCGTTGGGCGTTCGATGGAGTTTCAACGTCTTTTCAGATGGTTTTACGCGATATTTATTATTACGGCATATTTTCTTAGCTCTCCGTTACGAAAATCTGTTTTTATTTATTACGTCAAGCAAGCTGAATAGGCCAATACGAGCCTGCTTTCGCAATTATTGCGTCAGAGCTTTGTAGCTAATGCCAAATAATTAAAATGAAACGTTTGCATTCGATGGCATTATATTCATCTCGCTCTATTGTAAATAAAAAAGAGAGATAAGCATATTATGCACGCGAGTTAGCGTTATGGGTTATGATAAGAAATTATTGAATGATTTTCATTGTAATCCTTATAGCTAATTATTTTCTATTTTGGGTAAAAGTTTGATTTATTTTTAACTCAATGGTATTACGGTCAATCAATGGATCATCCCAACTAGAAGAGGGACCCGATTTCACATGAAGAACCCATAATAGAAACGGTCTAATCCGTTGAAGCGCGCAATGTATTTTTCAAATTTAAGATAATTGCTCGGTAGCTTATTAAATTCGTCGCGTGAAAGTAAAAAGGGGAAAGTTGTGAAAGCAACAGCCTTGTCTGTTCTAAGAGCGGTAACAGGTGAACCGCGGCGCAATACCACTCGTAACCTAATTGCTGATTAGATGCAAATTCTCGATCGGGTCTCAATTACAAACAAGGAAGGTAATGTTCGATTTACGCCTTGTTAGTCGTTTTATTATACAATAGGATAAAACGCGGCTTAAGAAGAAATCTATAGGAAAGTGACTAGTAGGTATAGTAATCATCATCACTGGGAGTAAATAGTATAGGTATAATAATGCTCAGATAGTTTTATTATAAGGCTTAAACTAAGTGTCAAAACGTTATTTAATTATAATTAAACTTTTTGGTAAATTTGTATTATATATTAGTGGCTACATTGTATGTTAAAATAACATAAAATTAACAGTGTTGTTTGAATGATCTTTATTTATAACAATAAGTATTCGGGATAATTCTTACGGAGAGCCTCAGTTTGTTAAGACATCTCCAGTTCATGCAAAGCAGCTATTTTTTTTCGTATCTATTCTACTGGCAAACGAAAATTAAATAATAGATATATTTGCTTACCTTAAGTTTGTTATTGGTCATTTGGATACGAGTCGAAGCCACTTCTCAGGATTTATAGATTACTGAATGCAATTCATACCAATATCCCTATTAGGATTAGATTTGAGACCTCTGTTACCTATTATACAAATACAAGTAGTGTTACATACGTCAATACATCTACACAAAAAAATGTTCTAAAATAGTCACAAATTACAGTAACATTAAACTAAAAGTAATTGAAGGTAAGTAAAATTTTATGAACATCCTGAAAACTAATTTCATAAAACTTAAATATAAATACCTATAGTTAAAAACTGTCGACGAGACACATTAAAATTTGAATTAAAATATTTATTGAATGGATAAAACGCGTTTTTAGCAAGAAAGGTCTTAATTTTCCTTTTAAAGATTTTATTGGGAAGATTCTTTACTACCTGTGGCAAGGCATAGTAAAGTTTTATTGCCCAATATCCCGTACCATTCTGACACCTCCTTAGACGCCAGTATGCAGGGACCAGGTCTTGCCTATTCCTTGTGTTGTGTTCGTGTATGTCCTCATGAGTCTGATACTGATCGATGTTGCTCTTAACATAGACAAGACACTCCAACATGTACAAAGATGGCACAGTCAAAAACCCATCCGAACAAAGACATTCCGACAGTCATCCCTATATCCCAGTCCGCTCACCACTCTTACAGCCCTCCTCTGCAAACCAAAAACCCTGTGTGCGTCCGCCGAATGCCCCCACGCAAGTAGTGCATATGTAATCCGTGAAATGGTACGAAGGAAATAAAGCGACTTGGTAGGCCTTCCCGTCAGTGCACTAATGTGCTTTCCCCATTGCAATCTTGGGTCCAACACAACCCCCAAAAAGCTCACATCTTCCTGGTTGGGAATTGCCATCTCTCGCATGAAGAAGACGACTCGACCTGTCTTTTCCTTATTCAACAGAAGTCTGTTGGAGCAAAACCAGCTTTCAGCTCTCAACTGTGCCGCCATGGATCCCGCGAAAGAACCGTCTAGAGAATCAGCAGCAAAGGACACAGTGGTATCATCAGTAAAGAGTGTATATTTTTCTCCTTGGATGTTAGAAGGCAAATCGTTGATGAATATCAGAAAAAGTATGGGCCCTAGAATTGATCGCTGAAGTACTCCAATCTCGATTTTGCTCCTTGCTGATTCCTCCCCTGCAACCCTCACCACCTGGTACCTGGACTCAAGGTATGATTTAAGCAGTTTAATATTATTACCTGAAAATTTGTAATGACAAAGCTTTTTAAGCAGGATATCATGGTCAACACAGTCAAGAGCCCTGCTAAGATCACAAAAGAGAACTGAGTCATACCGAGAACCGTGGAATGCATTCAATATGCCCGAGACCAAATTTAGAATTGCAAGAGATGTGTTCCTGACATGTGTGATCCCCACTAACAATCTATGAACAGATTATTTTTCTCGAAGTGCTTGACTATTTGCATAGCCATACACTTCTCAATTACCTTGGATAGTATTGGTAGCAAGGATATTGGTCTGTAGTTGTTGGGAACAGTAGGGTCTCCTTTTTTAAAAATAGGCCTAACAATGGCCTCCTTGAGACAATTATTAATTGGGAAAAACACCAGTACTTATGCAATGGTTTATAAGCTTGGTAAGAGGAAGCAAAATGAAGTTCTTTGCAGTTTTTATTAATTTTACGTTAAAACCATATATATCACAGCTACCCTTGTTCTTTAGTGAATCAATGATATCCCTAACCTCATTGAAGGACACCTCCTTAAATGAAAAGGGAACAGTGGCAGCCTCAACAGACTGAATAAACTCCAATGGGTCTTCATCACTGGGTGGCATATCCATCACAGTCTTATGCGCTATTTCAAAAAATAATTTATTAAAATCATCTGGTGTTATCATGGGCACTTTTATTGTCCCTTTGCCTGTTGATTATCTGCCACATGGTTTTTGCAGGATTCGAGGATGAATGAATCATATTGTCATTAAACCTTACCTTAGCCTACTTTATTGCATTTCTGTAAGCTTTTTTGTGCTCAATGATAACTTCCTTTATGCCCTCAAAGTTGTACTGCTGCTGCAACTCACTTAGAAAGTGCATATGGTCCCTCATAGTTTTTAACTCCTCGTCAAACCATCCTGTTATTAAACTGGTCTGACCTCACATTATACAATTTCTCAGGGAAAGCCTGAATATATGCCCTCCCCAAAAACTCTGCAAAAGAATCATTAACGTCATCACACTGTTGGACAGAGTCCCATGATATATATTATGAAATTCATACAGTCCTCCTTGTGTTATTGGTCTGCACATCTTGCGGGAGTTTGTGCAATCATCATGCACTCTCTCAAACTTGCACTCTACAATCTGACACATATGATCAGAAACATTCATATCAAGAACGACAACAGAACATACCCCAATATCATGACTTACGAAGACATTATCCAGGCAGGACTGTTGTCTGGTTGGTTCAAATACAATCTGTTTTGGTCCAAAGCTCTTCACAACATCACAAAATTTGTGGGTTTCGGGTAGTGTTGAGTTAAACTGTAGGTACATGAAATCCCCAGCAATGATGATTTTTGCTGTTGGATCAAGACCAGACAATATACCCTCGACTGAAGCCAAGAAGGTGTCAAAGATGCCTGATGGAGAACGATATAATGTTCAAACATATACATTCAATGATTTGATACAAATACAACAATACTCTATACATTTCCCAATCATAAAAGATACACTTACATTGGCTGGACTTACATCTACACTGTCCCTCACAAAAACAACAGTTCCTCCCCCCTGTATATGTAGAACTCTTAAAGTTTCTGTTGTAGTCTTCTAGCCATTGGGTGGTCCTGGATGTTCATAAAATGGTTAATAATAACTCCTTGTGGCCATAAATTGGTATTCATGAGTTTATCTCGCTCACTTGATGGTTCAGCAAGCCTGAAAGATGCTTGATACTTGTCTTTCTTTGTCCGAATCCTCTCACAGTGAGATCCTTTTTCCAGACCATTGTTCTTGAGGAAATCCATAACTTCATTGCTGTTCACTTCCGGAGCCAGTCCCGAAAGAAACAAAAACTCAGGTTTTACAGCCATTTTTAATAGGCCTATGCCCTCATTACTTCCTGTTAGAGGTTCTGGTCTACCATTCTGCTGGACTCCTCTTCTTGCTGTCGCCCCAGCCTTTTGGAGGATGTGACCACGTCGGCCCCCTCTTCTCTTTTGCGTTTCCCATTTGTCATCTTGATTAGGAGGTGGTTGAATGTCGTTATTGTCCTTAAAAGTGTCGTTACTTTGAGACGATCTTTCTAGATTTTCAGAATTTTCATTGTTTTTGTTTACTATAACGTCAGTGATGTCATTGTCGCTTACGTCAACGTCAGCAGCTATTGACGTTTGCAAGCCACTAGCATCATCTAGGGGCGTTGATCCTGTTTTAGTGTCATTTTGGGATGACATTCGACTGTTTGAATTTTCAGGATTTGATATTTTGTCGTTGCAAACTTCAGTTTCAGATTGCGACTTACCGCCATCTGTTGCCGCTTCATCCAACTCATCATCAGATTTGGTATTTCTGCTGATATCTTTGGAATGTTGATTTTCTTGATCTTGATCTTTTCCTATTGGTTTTGTTTTCTTTGGTGATTTTGTTACTAGGGTTTAAAATTTTTCTTTCCACAGATTGGCATTGTCCTGGAGAATCTTATTTTCGTCCTTCATTTCTTCAAGGAGTCTTCTATACAGTGAAATTTGAACGTCTTTTATGTTTATGTCCGTTCTAACCTCACTTTCTTCGCGGCAGCAAACAAGTCGTGAAGGGTCTATAAAATGTACCTTTTCTGCCCAGTCGCGCGTGGCACACGAACTATGGTACACATTTCCACAAATAATGCACACTATTGTACTAGAAATCTTAATTTTACAGCACTTATATCGCGATTTTTCTGCGGAGCAACTTTTCTAATCGGCGCCATTCTTAATCATCAATTATTATAAAGTGACTACCTAATTTAACCAACATTTACTCTACTTTTGCATATCTCAGGTTAGTGCTTAATGCCACTCCATTTATCTACTATAATGTATTGTTTATTCAGGCAGAACCATGTTTATCTCCTGGACCTCATTATATCTACTTATCTTAACGTTTAAATATAATTTTCTTTTGCATTTCCTCCAATCTTCACTTGTTGAATTTGTTTACATTCCATTAGACAGATGCAGATGGCATATCTTCCTAAAAATTGTCAGTAAATAAATAATTTCGTACTCTAGAGCATTTATTTTGCAGTTTACTTACCTGAGTATATTTCGCTCTGTTTAAGAGAAAATATTACATGAATTTTCCTGCAATATTATTTTTTTAAGTGACATTTACAGAAAGCGCCATTTTCTGTCTCTTCTTGACTCTTGACTTTGACTGTCAAAAATTCAGGGCGGCGTTGTCAGCTCTACGAACTAAAGGTACAACAAATTGGAGAAGAGTGAAATCAAATAAAAAAGGTTAATTAAAAAAGGAATAAAATGGTAACCTGTTAATAATATAAGAGACACTTTTTGGTACCAAGATATATTGTATAAATATTCTTACTTTATTTTCGTTCATTACAATGCTGCCAGGGTCAAACCAGACAACATTGTAAGAGGCCGGGGAAACGGAATGCCGATGACTAACTATTTAATGTATTACAAAAATACACTACGGCAGATGCTAATGACAAATTTTCGCCCAAATTAAAACAGATGTACGAATGTAAATTGATTATGTAATTTAATTAAGTTGAATTATTAGTAATTTTATTGCAATTACATTAACAAAATTAATAAAAGGTATAAACAAGAAAATTGCGTTGTATACTTGTAGACCTACACATGCTAATAAAGTAATATTACATTGTAAGAGTAATAAGGAGAAATGTGCCACCAATTTATTCAAAAAACAAAAACCAATGCCATAACCCGTAAAAAAAACAAATCCGCGTCTATATTCTCACTGATGAGCTCGAGGGTGTGCTTGTTCTTGTTCTTGTTAATGGCTTTGCTGCAAGGCAATCCGCCAGCACAAATCGGTAGTGACCAGGATGTTGTCTGGCTCTAAGCCATATCCAGACCACTAACTTTATCTTATTGTTTGCTTCAAAAGTACTGCGAGTGAATCTTAGAGATGGGCTTTCTCCAGGAAACTTCTGTATGAGATTAACTGTTAGCAAGATATAACAACATATGTAACACAAATGGAACAATATCTTCAGACAGACAGCAAAATCATACACTGAAAGGAAAGGATAACAATTAGTTAAGCATTGGGTATAATTATAAATTAATCTTATTAATTGCCCAAAATTTTAAAAGCAGGTTAGCTCTCTCTTCAAGTTAATGTGCTTTAAAAATTTTTGGCAATTCATAAGGTTAATTTATAATTATACCCAATGCTTAACTAATTGTTATCCTTTCCTTTCAGTGTATGTTTGTGCTGTCTGTCTGAAGATATTGTTCCATGTAATTTTCCATAAGTGGAACAAGGATGCATTTTTATCGACACATTCACCAGGCGCATTTAATTGGGTATATCGGTTATTATTATTTTACTTTTAAACCGAATTACTATTTTGGAGCGATTATTTCGTAATCAAAAGGTTTCTATTTCTTTGAATACGTCGACTCTCTTGCGATTGCGATTATTGCAAAAAGCCTGGGGTAATTTTAGGTTGCATCCACCGCAACCAAAAGGATTACATGGCTTTATGTCAGAGTCATAATAGGCCTATGGGTCATTTAGAGCTAGACCTAGCACAATACCTAATGAGCCTTCAGTTTACCGATGTCTTTGCGGTGCAGCAAATTGTCTGGAAGTACTCTGGTGATTCAGTGGTTAGATGCTGGGCCTGTGATACGGCGGCCCGGGGTTCAATTCTCTTCTTCTCGTAGCGTCACAACCCTTCGTGGGTCTTAGCTGCATCTACGACTCGTCTCCACTTATCTCTGTCCAACACAACCTCTTTCCAGTCCCGTACTCCCAAGATTTTTACATCCTCTTCGATATTGTCCCTCCATCTGAGCCTTGGTCTTCCTAAAGGTCTCTTTAGGTTTTCCTCCCATATCCTCTTGATAAGACGTTCATTCGTCGATCTCTGTACGTGTCCGGCCCATCGGAGCCTTTGTGCTTTTATTTCGTTTACTAAACTCGGTCTTTTGTACATGTTTTTGAGCTCCTCATTCGTTCTTATTCGATATCTACTGTAGGCCCAAAGATTTTCCGCAACATCTTTCGTGCAAAGCGTCTTAGCACTATTTCTTCTGCTTCGTCATTGTCCATGTTTCCGAACTGTATATAACCATTGGCTTGATTACTGCCGAATATATCCGTATTTTAGAGTTCCTAAATATCAGTCGGGACCTAAACAGATCTTGTAAGGCGAAAAAACATTTATTGCCCTTTTGTATTCTTGCTTTTATTTCGCTACTGATATCGTTATCCGAGGTTATAACTGCTCCTAGGTACTGAAATTGATTTACGCATTCGAAATTATAGGTGTCCATGGTTATGTTTTGTCCTATTCTGTCCCTTCCTGCTCTCTGTCTGACATGCATATATTTGGTCTTGTCCTCGTTGATCGTGAGGCCTACCTTCTTGATCTCCTTCTCTATGTTCATGAACATTGCTTTTGTTTTAATCGTACTGCTTCCGACCGTGTCAATGTCGTCGGCATATGCCAATATCATTTCTGCCCTTATTTGTAAATATTTCCAGACCAATATTCGTTTCTTTGATAGCCATGTCCAGCACTATGTTAAAGAGCAATGGTGACAGGCCATCGCCCGTCTTAGGCCATTGTTGATGGAGAATGTTTCAGTGTTGTTCTTTCCTATCCTAAGTTTGGCTTTAGAGTTTTCTACGCATATCTTGGTTGATCTTTACTGGTACCCCTATGCCTTCCAACGCTTGCCAGATACTTTCCCTGGTGATGCTATCGTATGCCTTGCGAAAATCTACAAACAGTTGGTGGACCTCTCTGTTAAACTCCCAGCTTTTCTCTAGGAGCTGTCTTATGGTGAATATTTGATCTGTTGTTGATCTCTTGGGTTCCCTAAGTTGTCTTCTGCATATGGGGATATGCGTCCTCTTAGTACATTTGATAGCACCTTGTATGTTGTATTTAGCAGGGTTTCCCCTATAGTTTTTACAGGCCAGCCGGATTCCTTTCTTATGAATGGAGATGATGATGATACCCTCATTCCACTTCTTTGGTAGGGTTTCCGTTTTCCATATGTTTTTCAGTAGCTCTAGTATGGCAGTATGTAGATGTTCTCCTCCATATTTGATGCACTCCGCTGTTATGGAGTCCTCACCCGGGGCATTGTTATTCTTTAATTGGCTTATTGTCCTTTTAATCTCCTCTAGAGTGGGTTCTGGTACATACTCCTCCGCTCTTGGGTGTACCTTCTTCGTGTTCCTCGTTACTGCATCTATGTTTAACAGGTTTTCGAAGAATTGTGTCCATGCTTGCGTTACTTCTTTTATGTCAGTTATGAGCTCGTTCTTTTCATTTCTTAAGATGTTGGTCTTTGGTATGTAACCTTTCCTTATATATTTTACTTATTTGAAAAAGTTTCGGCTGCTTGTTGATCCTGCTTCCCTTTCTACATTCTCTATTGTTTTATTATAAGCTTCTCCTTTTTTCTTTCTTATCATCCTTCTTGTCTCCGCTCTGAAGTCGTTGAATCTTTGGATGTTTCTATCACTTGGACACTGCAGCATTTGTATTCTCCTTGTTTTTAGTGTCTATGGCCCTTTGAAGCGCATTCTTCGTCATACCAGTGTGTTCTTCTTCTTCTGTTGTTTGTGTTTTCGCCTAGGACTCTTTCTGCAGCGTTGATTAATGATGTTATGATGTGTTTCCAGTGCTCCTCTACATCTGACGCCTCTTGTGTGACATTCTTCTCTAGTTGTGTTTCTAGTTCTTTTTGGTATTCGTGTCTGCATGTTTCATCCTGGTTTAGTTTATCTGCGTTCCACCTTTTTGGTGCTGATATTTATTGTCTTGTTATGGTTCTTTCAATCCTTGATCGTCCTTTATCCGCACCAGAAAGTGCATCCGCCCCTCTTTGGCTCTTTACATCTACCTATGATGTTTCTAACGTGTCTGGTGTTTGCTATTGCATGATCTATTTGGTTTCGTGTTTTCCCATCATTGGATATCCATGTCTCTTTGTGGATGTTTTTGTGCGGGAACATTGTTGAAGCATTCCTTAGGTTATTGGCCGCTGCTAAGTTGACCAATCGTTGGCCGTTGTCGTTTGATAGGTCATGGAGGCTATGTCTTCCAATATGTGGTCTAAACGCTGCTTCTCTTCCAACCTTGGCGGTAAGGTCTCCCAGAATGATTAACATGTCCTGTTTAGGTACCGAACTTATGGTTTGTTCCAGTTGTTCGTAGTATTCGTCTTTAATCTCTTCTTCTTTATCTTCGGTTGGTGCATGTGTCGAGATAAGTGTATAGTTGTACCATCTATCCCTGATTCTAAGGGTAGTTATCCTGTTATTTACGGCACGAAAGTACTTCACCTGTTCCAGCATCTTATCGCTTACTGCAAAGCCCGTTCCAAATTCGTGTTTCCATCTCTTGTTGCGCCATTGAATATGGTGTACTTCAATTCCTGTCGGTTTAAAAAAAATTAAGGGTATGTTTGTAAAAAGTATTTTTTCTTCATTTGGGCATGCCTGGGGTTTGTTTTAGTTAGCTCCTGTTCTATGAGCCCCCGAAGCGAGCGGAGAGTCTTATGCGTGAAATGAAATAATACATTGGGCTCATTGCTCAGGTGCCCTGCTAGGGCTAGCTCCAAGTCATATGGGTCGGTGCCAGCTTATAGATATACTAACTAACTTATGACTTCTCACAGAGAAGACGGAGTTGGATAAAGAACTGTAAATGGGGGCAGACACAATAGATCTGTAAAGGTCGCAGCCCCTAATCTAATCAAGAGAAACAAACAAAATATTTATGAGGGCTACGAAAAGAACTAGAGGACCAGACGTAAATTTTAGATTCCAAGAGGAAAGGCCTAGAGTTATTGTTTTATTCAATTGATCTAGTTAATATAGAACCATTCATTTACATGCTGCATTTCCTTCTTACCACAATACCTAACGTATTTTTTTATTTGCAGGTAAGCCAAACTTAACTATGGTCCTATTAATAGAGCTAACACCTGTCGGAAAGGTAAGTCCTGAAATATATACTATACATATTATTTTAAGTTAAAAACCAACTGTGCAATGATTAGTTCACCGTATATAATTCCGATTTCCGCCGGAATCTTTAATTTACGTTCGGCCATAACTGGGTAACTAGGTAGTGCCAACCAAGACGGTACTACTAACCCACTTAACACTCCGTAAGTAAAAAAAATCTCGCAACGTTGATGTTTGAAGTAAGACGACGAATTTGCCCAATTAGAACCGGCCCGTAGACAGTGTCGCGTTAAATGAAAGCAGATATATATTTTTTTAAACAAATAATTAGTTCAGCGTTGAAATGCCCATATATACAGCGAATCCTTTATCTACTGCCCCGACCAATCAATTTGGGTTTTGGCGCGTCGACTATCATACTCATACGAACTGGACCTAAGGCTCCAAGGTGCTGACCCCTCCTCGTTGTCATGATATTATATTAGCTAACAAATTCATATTAAATCTTAAGGCGCCTGCATAAGATGCATGAAATAACACCGTCGCGTTTCACGTAACAAGCGTTGGCGTGATTATAACGTTCTCTAACATTTTTTACGTGTTACGTTGCACAACTTGAAGGTTGCGATTCTGAATCGGGGGCGGCACCGATTTACTTCAAGTGAGAGTCTTCCACTCTAACCTAGATTCGTTTACTTTATTGCATTTAGAACAATAGTTGCCGTGACGTCACATAACCCAATGATATCATACCTAATCGTTTAATTATGGATATAATTATGGTACAATTTATATTATTAGAAATATAGATCCAAATATCGGAATGTTAATATTCACTGTTCATCACTTGAAATAAATACTTAGATACAGCTGATTAATCTATATTTATTAGTGAGTGAAAGTAGGAAATATCCACGAGCCAACAACACTCGCCACGATATCGCGTAATATATCAGTAAACTTATGGACGCCATCTCATACATAATATATTGTAGGATTATGTTTATTTACATATCTTAGTAAATTCTTTGTTTATCGTTTATTGGTAAATATCTGCCTTTATTGTCTGCCAAATACGGTCCTGGGAAAGTTGAGGATCTTCGGTCTTCAGCGTTGCCAAATGTCCCAAAAAAATTTCATTTTTGGTTAGCGTTCAGTTCAATATGGTTTATTACTTTTGTTCGTTGAACCTTTTTTAACGTGAAAAAACTAACCGAAATTAACCAGATATTAATCGAAATTAAGACTATGTAATTTATTCATTTAGAAACCGCAAATTATCATGACAATAATACTACACCCTAGAGGAGATGGACCAACGCCACCTCTACTATATACAGTAGGGGGCGTTGGAGGGACAGACAAGACGTCGCCGGGACCGGGTCTCAGGACTTCGCAGTTGTTTTACATTTCATTTACGCTTCACGCATGGCCCTCCGCCCTCTGGGGCGCAACCAAACAAAACTAACCCAAATTAACCCAAGACATGCCCAAAATCAACAATGTAATGCGCGCGCAACTCTCAAGGCCTGTAACCGGGGTCTCGGAAACGTCTACTGATGGACAGGGTTGCCTACTTGGACGATGAATCTTCGAACAGATTTGCTTGCTCCACTTTTGTTCACTTATTTGGATCAATTTTGCCATTTTGGGTCGATTAAGAGCCAAAAAAATGGTAAATAATTTGATATATTTCCATCTCGATATTTACTAAACAGCGTTCGCCACAACATCGCCTAATATATCAATAAATTTATAGACGCCATCTTATACATACTATACTGTAGGATTATGTTTATTTACATATCTCAGTAATTTCTTTGTGTGTCGTAAAGATTAAATAAATATTGATTTTACTGGGAAATATCTGCCTTTTGGTCCGCCAAATACGGTCTTGGGAAAGTTGGTGTCTGCGGCCTTCGGCGTTGCCAAATATCGGATTTGGTTAGCGTCGAATTCAATAGAGTTTATTATTTTTGTTCGTTAAACCGTAGAATTAACCCAAATTAACGACACCAACGCAAACAAATCGAAGTTAAAATTACGTAATTTATTCACAGAAACATGACAACAATGCAGCCTAGAAGAGATGATCCTATTCATGCAGTTTTGTTCACTTATTTGGGTCAGTTTTCCCAATTTGAGTCCATTAAATGCAATAGAAGTTACCTAAGTCTTGGATATAACCGATCTAATATTTGTACCTCGATATTTACCAAACTATTTAGGTTGAAATAATAACAAAATGGTTCAATTTCCAAAATTAGCAACTACGCACTACGTCACGGGAAAGCAGAACTGCCCTTCAAAAAAAGTATTAGTATCGTCATGCTTGTCAAATCAACAAGTTTTTCGATAAAGTCTGAAATTTACAGTACAAACTTGTAATGCTGGAAGTTCCATGGAATGACCTAGCATATCACGTAACGAATGGCAGCTTCATAAACTGATGAATTCAGGAAAAGCATTTTCCATTATAATCCAAGGCCGTTTCAAGTAAATCTTTGGTCGTATAGTCTTGGCAGCTAAGGCCATAAAGTTGAATTAAAGAAGAAAAAAAAAGAGGGAGGACGACAGATAGTATTGACTGTCAATGTCAATGCGACAACTTTGAGCTAATTACTTAATTTAAGGCAAAAAAAGTTAGGTAACAGTTTACTATCCGAACGCACACCCATTTTTAAACTTTTTAGGGTAATTGTCATTTTAGCTGGTTAAAAATAATGAATTTAAAAAGAATCCAGTGGCGGAGGTTGCAAATTTTAAGTGCTGGTAAAATTATTAGACGTCAAAATTAAAGAGCGGATACTAAACAATTACCCCATGGCTGCTAATTTACTATCCGAACGCACACCCGTATTTGAACTTTTTGGGGCAATTGGCATATTAGGTGGTTAAAAATAATGAATTAAATAAAAATTCAGTGGCGGAGGTTACAAATTTTAAGTGTTGATAAAAATATTAGACGTCAAAGTGAAAGAGCGGATACTAAATAATTACGCCATGGCTGCTAATTTACTATCTGAACGCACGCCCATTTTTGAACATTTTGAGGCGATTGTCACTTTTGGTGGTTACAAATAATTTAAAGAAGAATTTAAAAATAATCCAGTGGCGGAGGTTGCAAACTTTAAGTGTTGGTAAAAATATTAGACGTCAAAGTGAACGAGCAGATACTAAACAATTACCTCATATCTGCTAATTTATTATCCGCTCGCACGCTCATTTTTGAACTTTTTAGGGCAATGGTCATTTTAGTTGATTAAAAAAATTGAATTTAATAAAAATCCAGTAGCGGAGATTTCGAATTTTAAGTTTGGTGAAAATATTAGACCGTAAAGTGAAACAGCGGATACTAAACAATTACCCTAAGGCAAGGCTCCTAGTTTCTTTTCTTTTTTGCGCAAGGCTTTCTTCGCGCAACTCTTCACACAAGCTCATACTGGCTTAAACAAACCGAAACTAACCCAAACTAACCAAATTAAGTTGTCCCAGCCTTTCTTCGCGGAACTCTTCACACAAGCTCATATTGGACGAACCGAAACCAACCCAAACTAACCAAATTAATTTGCTCCAGCCTTGCGCGAAGAAAGGCTTGCGCTTCGCGCAACTCTTCACACAAGCTCATACTGGCTTAAACGAACCGAAACTAACCAAACTAATTTGCCTCAGCCTTTCTTCGCGCAACTCTTCACACAAGCCCATACTGGCTTAAACGAACCGAAACTAATCCAAACAGACCAAATTAACTTTTCCCAGCTTTGCGCAAAGAAATGAAATTTCTCACCTCCACCATTAGATGATAATTTATTAAGTGCTTAAAACAATTATTATCCCAAAAAGTTAAAAAATAAATGTGCAGGTGATTAGTAAAGTAGCCTGAGATAGATAATTATTGTTTAATATTCGCTCTTTCACTTTGATGGCCAATATTTTCACCAAAACTTAAAATTTGTAACCTCCGCCACTGGATTCTTTTTAAATTGATTATTTTTAACCAACTAAACCAGTCATGTGGTAATTGTTTAGTATCCGCTCTTTCACTTTAACGTCTAATATTTTTACCAAAACTTAAAATTTGCAACCTCCGCCATTGGATTCTTTTTAACATCATTACTTTTAACCACCAAAAATGATCATTGCCCCAAAAAGTTCAAAAATGGGCTTGCGTTCGAATAGCAAATAATTACCAAAAGGGTATTAAAATTAACTGAATTAATTTCAGTTCTGACGGTTGTTCAGTGGGACGATAATGATAAAGTACTGTAATATGAACAGAACAGTTGTGATTTGGCAGTGTTCAAGTGTTGACTACTTCTCAGGTACCTACCTCAAATAATCACCCTCAACAAATTAAATAAGAGATCCTATTACTATATTGCCCATTATTGGATTGGCGCTCAACATATCCTATTAAATTCAATTGGTTGGCGGTTAGTTTTAGTTTTAGTACTAATATATGGATGTTACCAAATGCAAGGATGCAAAAAAGTAATGGAAGTATCAGGACGAAGACTTAGAAGCGTTCCAAACATTAGGTGCAAGGTACAATAAATACGGTCTTATTTAAAAAGCCTTCGACTGCAGTGATCATGGAATACTGTTGCGGAAATGGAGCTATATGGTTTTAGAGAGATAACTCTTGAATGGTTTCGATCATACTTGACCGACCAGACCCAGAGGGTTCGAGTGCAGGGGTCTGAGTCTGATGAGTTGAGGATTGGTTGTGGTGTTCCTCAGGGTTCTGTTCTGCCCCATTTTTTTCTTGTTGTACATGAATGATGTTGCCTCTCTGGATATTGGTGGGTCATTTACTTTATTCGCGGATGACACCACGATATTGTGGCACGACAAGGACTCAGAAGAATTGTATCATGCGATCTCGAAGGATGTTATTAGGGTTAAAAAGTGATGTGATTTCTAAGACAAATATCTTGCATTTTAACTGTTCCATAAGTGATGTCGGTCTCGATACCAACATTATCTTACACAAAACATGTACTAAGTTTTTGGGTATTTACATAGATAATCGATTGTCTTTTAAAGATCATATTATTTCAAATCTGTGCAGCAAAATAGCTTCCAGCTGTTATGCCCTTAGGGTTGCATCACGAGAGTTGGATTTTGGCATAGTAAGAATAATGTACTTTGCACTTGTTGAAGCGCGCTTAAGATATGGCATATCATTTTGGGGAAATTCTAGCCAGGGTCAACTAAGTGCGGTCTTTGTCCTTCAAAAACGTGCAGTAGGATATAGGTGCAATGCAGAAATCAGAGATTTCTGTAAACCTTTACTTATTAGACACAAAATATTAACTCGGTATCTTCATTCTAGAAACAGTTTGTCTGCTGTATAAAAAGTTTGGTTCTGCTGAACATGCAAA
This sequence comes from Pissodes strobi, assembly GCA_016904865.1. NCBI lineage: Eukaryota > Metazoa > Arthropoda > Insecta > Coleoptera > Curculionidae > Pissodes > Pissodes strobi. The sequence continues at coordinate 22,225 of JAEQML010061504.1, forward strand.
TACCTATAACACCCGACAAACAGGAAACATACCATTACCAATACCCCACTCAACACACTCACAAAATGTATAATCACTTGCCGGGTAGCATTAGATCACTGCCATTCAAAAAATTTAGACAGGTGGTTCAGTCTTTGCTGTTGAAAAGAGCGTATTACTCAGTGGGGTATACTTTGAGAACAGCTTTGAGGAATAGTCTTATACCTTTCCTTTTTTTGTTTTGCGTCTCTTCGCTGAACATAGTATGTTTTGTCTGCACGCTCAATTCATTGTCTCTGACTTTTACTTCACTTTGAACGGGGTTTTATCTCTATTGCGGCTGTGTAAATTTTGTACCAGAGCTTGCTCACCTCTGTCGCATTTTCGATTTATCTATTGCACATTTGCATCTATTTATTTATTGTTGACGTCTGTAAGAAAAATCTAGCCTTTGCAGATGCGGTCTTTTGATAATAATAATGGTGGTTGATAATAGTAATAATGATGGTGAATATGATGGTCATGATAGTGATAATGATATTAATATACAATTCATTTTTGCTATATATGGTTGTTTGTTACCTATGTAGTTTTGGTCGTGGTTTTTTCTGTTTATCTATTTCTTGTATCTCTGTATTTTTTTTAACTTTAGGTTTTTATTTTTATGTCTTTGACTTATATTTATTATATTTTCAAACACATTTTTGACTTATATTTAGGATATTCTAAACCAAGAAGCTTTGTAAATAAGAAACCTGATTCTTCCTACAATAAAGCATTTTTTGACTTTTGACTTTATAAAATACATAATCATCAGTTGTCTTGAAATACTATATTACTTCTCTAGACAGGGTTTTTGAATTACTCGAGGGATTACTGCATTTGTCGAGTTGAACTGATCCATTATTATACTAACTACTAACTTAGCTCGTACGTATACTATAATAGTGCCCTTCATTAGCTTCTCTTCCTCAATGGGATGACTCGAGGTACACAGAATCTTCCAATAGCCCAGAGCCGTGGATATATCCTCATCTTATTCCGCCTTAACACAACATTGAAAATATGTGTGAAATAATCTAATTAATTTCATCAGTTGCTTGCAATGAAATTCCTGGCCCCGACATGCAATAGAGATGTTCTAAAATGTTTGTTTATTCAAACTAGTTCTTTAATGACTTGGCTAAGCAACATTGTCCTTGACACGCTGTGTAATGTCTTGGCAAGTATACACCTTTATGCATTTCTAACTGTACACGTGTGGGACCAGAATTTTTTTTGTCTACTTATGGGCGTACTAGACAAATATCACTAAATATATTTTATGTGTTTTTCAAGTTGTTCGCTTTCTATAACATATGTTTAGTGTATGGGTAAAATTAGTAGGTATGTTAGGATATTGGATTGGGTATGTAGGTGCTATCACCACTTTTTTTTTATTATCTTTCACTTTATAGACAGGCTTGTATGATTTTAAAAATATTTAAGGAGATTGACAAAATAAACCAGTCCATTAAAACCCTTGATGCACCTGCTGGTGGTACATCTAATGGAAATGTGGAGCCCACGTTGATGGAACTGCAGAAAAGGGAGGTTCGAGCATCTAACATCCTTATCTTCGGCGCGAAGGAGGCCGATACGGGTAATACCGACGAACGGAAACACTATGACGCTAAGCTCGTCAAGGAAACCCTTGATCAAATCACTGAAGATGTCACTGTGAACATCCTCAAGATCTTTAGGGTGGGCAAGCCCCAAGTGGATAAGCAGAGGCCCATGAAAGCTGTTTTACCATCCAAACAAAGTGCCTTACTAATCCTACGTAACAAAAGCAAACTTCCAAGAGACGGGGGTATAACGATTCGACCCCCATGCAGCGTACATACCTGAAGAAACTCCTCGACGAACTGCAGGAGAGAACCAATCAGAGTGAGAGCAACCTGAAACTCAGGTATGTGGCAGGTATCCCAAGGATAATGAAGATCGGGGCAATCGAGAGCACAAACCCTACCTCTTCAAAAAACTAAATGCTTCTCCTTATTCCTCTGTCACCTTTTACTACACTAACCTATGTCAAAGAATATTATAGTCCACAGATTTTTTTTTGCCTATGTTCAATCCTAGCAAAATTGGATGAATTCACAGCTGAAATTCAACTAAGAAACCCGGATGTTATTGTTCTAACCGAAACATGGCTCACATCTGCGATCCCAGATTCCTTTGTTAGCCCTCCAAACTATATGCTATTCAACTAATGAGGTTGTACAGGGGTGGAGGAGTGAGTATTTACATAAAAAATCCCATGCAGGGACACCAGGTTGTGTGCTCAATCCAACAGTTTGGTGATGAACCAACTAATGTTGACTCGGTCTAGGTGCATGTACAGATTGGGGCGGTTCGGTTGCTGTTGGGTTGCATCTATCGTCCACCAAGCTGTTCTTACGAGGACAACGCGAAATTGATCAAAATGTTTAGTGACATTTGCATGGTGCCTATGACTCTACTAGTGTTTGGTGATCTTAATTGCCCTGAAATTGATTGGGACGCGGGTAGCGTCAGCCGAGGTAGTCCATCAGCCCAGGAGTTCCCGAACTTCTACCAGGATTTTGCCTTACATCAAGTGATCACATTCATAACGACATTTCGAGATGGGTCACGAGAGCGTCCTGACTGGCATCGAAGCCGACTCCCCTATTGGTAAGAGCGACCACATTGGCGTGCGAGCCACTGCTCAGCTGGCTCTTCAGCCTGTCTTAAACCCGGCTAAAGCGTATAAAAACTATTGGAAGACAGACTTCGTCTCTGCAAAAAACTTCCTTGCTGGATGGGAGCCAGATCCTACTAAAACCTGTGTTGACAACTGTCAACAAGTCCTAACCCACATTGCAGAAGAATATGTACCAATGCAACAACCGAACAAAAAAAACCTATAACAAGCCCTGGATTACGAAGAGCCACATTTATCTGATTAACAAGAATCGAACACTTTGGCACAGATATAGAGATGCGCGGCTGTTGTGTGACTACCGGGCGCATTTAAACATTCCGGTATAGGATTCGGCACTACGTGTAAATTTCATTGGTCGATTTGGATTCGTTTCGCCAATTAAAGCAAAGTGCCGAGATCGGTACCAGAATGTTAAAACGGTGCTGAAACACAGGTCGGAATGTTGATGAATGTTGCTAGTTTACCCATGTCTTAATGGTGCAATCAATTGATTCCAAGTACGTGGTGGCGCAGTGGTGTAGATGGTTAGCCTCTGATCCGATGGTCACGGGTTCGATTCCCGCCGGTTTTATTTTTTAACGTTATGTTTTCAAACAGTTTTTTTTCTTCACTTTGGGCATGTCTTGGGTATGGCTTGGGTTAGTTTGGGTTAGTTTGGGTTAGTTTGGCCCCCGTAGCCAGCGAAGCGAGCGGAGGGTGAAATATTAGATTTTAC
>MU193072.1:3416-25646 GCA_016904865.1 Pissodes strobi
CCCCGCCATTCCGAGTTGCCATGGGATATGGCCCATCAAATCCCATCCTCCTCCCCCAGGCTAGAGAACACCAAAGTACAAAGTCTGGAGCTAATCAATAACAGTTTGTGACAAGAGGGGCTGTATTGTATTGGCTGGCAGGAACGTCATACTGGTGAGAGGAGTTTGATTACGGGGAGTGACGTCCCCGCCATTCCTAGTTGCCATGGGATATGGCACATCAAATCCCATCGTCCTCCCCCAGGCTGGAAAACACCAAAGTACAAAGTCTGAAGCCGATCAATGACAGTTTGTGACAAGAGGGGCTGCATTGTATTGGCTGGCAGGAACGTCAAACTGGTGAGAGCAGTTTGATTACGGGGAGTGACGCCCCCACCATTCCGAGTGGCCACGGGATGTGGCCCATCAAATCCCAGCGTCCTCCTCCAGGCTGGAGAACACCAAAGTACAAAGTCTGGAGCTGATCACTGGGGCGTGATCCAACAAACTCCATTTTTACCCCTGTCAGACTAGGGACCGCCAAAGGAATGAGTCTGAGGCCGATGCTTCGAGTGGAAGCGGCCCTAGGTGGTAGATGCATAAGCCTACTTGCATCGTCCGGTGAAAGACCACCCCACCAGGATTGGGAAGCGCTAAGTGGTTTTCTCAAATCACGTTCCGCTTCCGCGCTGGTGGTCCCGGGTTCCACAGTAGGAATATATGGACATGATGGTGCTTCCAGGATCAAAATATTCCGGAAGTAAACTCCCCGGCCATTCGGATCTCCGGGCACTGGGTGGCCCTGGGAGCCCTTCATTCCGCATTTCACAGACAGCAAATACACCGAACCAATTTAGAATAGATTTCTGCAACATAAGAGGCCTAAATACAAACATAAATTCGGTACACCAACATCTACAAGCAAATAGACCACACATGTTAGCCCTTACAGAAACACAAGTATGTTCTACAACAACAACAGTGAACTACCTCTATCCGGGTTACGACTTACATACCCGATTTAGATATAAGTTCGGAATATGCCTTTTTGTCCGAAGCGACCTTTCATGTCACCGCGAGGAAACACTCCAACCGAACAACCTTGACTTCATGTGGTTCAAGTTCACCGCCAAGGGATTAACCAAGTTTATATGTTGTCTCTATCGCCCTCCGAGCGATAGAGGCTACCAAAGCTTTTTCTCAACTCTAGCTACCACTTTTGACTCAATATAGGTTGATCACCTCAGTTCAGAAATAATCGTTCTGGGAGACTTCAATGCCCACAACACCAACTGGCTCAAACATCACAACAAGACCGACCACGAAGGTAGAGAAGCTGAAGCATTTGCCATCAGCTGCGGGCTTACTCAACTTGAAGACGAACCAACTCGAATCTCAGAGAGGGGCGAATTCGCCGCCCTCCTGGATCTTTTCCTGACCACCAATCCTGACCAGTACAAGGTTACAGTTCGTCCGCCATTAGGTACCTCCGACCACAAACTTATTACAACGGTTTGTGAATTGCCACTCACACAGAAGAATCCACCATTGCCTCGCAAAATCTAGCATTACAATTCTGCAAACTGGGACGATCTAAGGCAGTTTTACCTAGATTTTCCTTGGCTCGACGTCTGCGAGGAGATCATGCAAGTAATCTCCTCAGGAATGGAAGCATACATCCCAAATTCCATCAAGTTACCATCAAAAGGAAAGCCCTGGTTCGACAAAAGATGCGAAAGAGCTGTAGGAAGGAAACAGCAAGCCTATAAGTACTGGCAGCAAAATCAGACCGCTGAAAACCGCAATTATTTTATCGAAGCGTGAAACGAGTGCAAGCGTGTGATCGACGAAGCTAAGGACAAACACAATCAAAGGATCGGGAATAAACTTTTGCAATACCCCAGTTGTTCCAGGAATTTCTAGTCGGTAGCAAAGGCAGTAAGTAACAACTTTACAAAAACGTCTCTACCACCTTTGATGGACGAAAGTGGCATCACGACGACTACAGCCAACGAAAAAGCAAACATGCTCGCCAAAATGTCTTCATCGCACTCTACCTTAGACGTGCCCCAAGGCAAGACTCTCCCCACTATACTGAACATCAATACCACCATGGCAGAAGTCAAGTTTTCTCATCGTGATATTCGCAAAATCCTTAAAGACCTAAATACGCAAAAGGCATCAGGACCGGACGGAATACCTGCCATCGTGCTAAAGAACTGCGCCAACGAACTAACACCCGTTTTTTCCAGGCTTTTTTCTCTTTCTTATAGAAATGGGATTTACCCATCCTCTTGGAAAGTCGCTCGAGTGCAACCTCTTCCAAAAAAGGCAAGAAAACCACGTCCTCAAACTATCGCCCAATTGCCTTGCTTCCAATAATCTCCAAAGTCATGGCACGTGTAGTCAACCAGCAACTACTCAAGTACCTCGAGAGCAACAGAATAATCAGCGATATATTCCTAATGACTCCTTCCACTGCGACCAACATAAAATGGCCAGCTTTCATTTTTTAGTACACCGTTTGGTTAACTTTCCTCTCAGCAGAGAAAGATTTAATAATGAAAATGAAACTATTAGGAATATAGCGAAAGTTAATGGTTTTAATACTAACTTAATAAATAAACTAATTAATAGGCATTTGTTTAGAAAGACCATTCGTGATTCCACTTCTTTCGTTAATCAGGATGAAAATACAAAATACGTTTCGATACCATATAATCCTCAGTATACTAGAGGACTCCAAAAAGTTTTTAAGGAAGTAGGTTTAAAATTAGTATACCAGACTCAGTTTAACATTAAGAAACTATTAGGTGGTCCAAAGGACAAAATTGAAATATTAGAAAGAAGTGGAATATATGAAATTGGATGTATGGATTGTAATCAAAAATATGTTGGGCAAACTAGAAGATCAATACAGACGAGATTCAAAGAACATATAGCTCATTTAAAGTATGGTAGAACAGAAAAATCAAGTGTTGCCGAGCATGTTTTTGAAAATAATCATAGAATAACAATTAAAAATTTAAAACTATTTCATGATATAACTGATAGGAGATTATTAGACGCATATGAAAGTATGGAAATTATTAAATGTAAGAATAGTTTAAATAGAGATAGAGGGCCTATTCCGTATAGTCCATTGTATTGGTTGATCAAGCGTGACTAACGGGATCAAAGGATTGGTTCTTTTTAGTTCCGCTTGATTGAGCAAACAGTAGTATAAAAGGGAGTTAGGTAGATTTTAATTTTAGTTTTAATCATCTCCTGATGATGCTAACATTGTTAGCGAAACGCGCGTCGAGTGCAAATATTCTGTTTCGGTATTGTGGATAAAACTCTGTTTTCGGTCATTCCTTCATCCTCGCCAATCGGGCTGCTGGGTGTCTCGGTCAACAGCAATATGTCATGGCATGATCATGTTGCTAACATCGCAAAATCAACCTCCCAGAAGCTTGGTGCGCTATTTCGCAACAAAAAACTCTATACACCGCAGCAGTTGCTCTTGCTGTACAGAGCGCAAATAAGACCGTGCTTAGAATATTGCTTACATATCTGGGGTGCCGCACCAAAGCATACCCTAAAGCTGCTGGATTCCATTCAGAAGAGGGCTGTGCGTCTCGTCGGCGATCCGGAGTTGACCCGGAATCTGGATAGTCTGGAACATCGCAGACATGTTGCCGAGATGTCTCTGTTTTACAGATACTTTCACGGCAGATGTTCCCAGAATTTGGCCCGCATAATCCCGCCCCTGGCAAGTCCTGTCAGACAGTCCCGACAGACGGCAGGAGCGCACCAGTTCGTCGTACAAATAGAAACACCTAGAACATCGCTTTACCAGAACTCCTTTGTCTGGCGCACTGCATCACTGTGGAACTCACTTCCAGGACATCTGTTTCCCACTAATTACAACCTACAAATATTCAAGATCCGTGTCAATCAACATTTTCGCACACAGACCGCTCGTCGAGCGACATAGGATCTCCCTTTAGTATGTGTGCCACTGCAATAAAAAAAAATAAAAACTTGATTCAAAAAGAGCGAATATTCACTATTCCAAATTCAAATAAAAATATAGATTTTCTGTCATACGTTACACTAAGGTCATCTGACATTAACAAACCAATACCATTTTTAAAATGTATTCGAAGTAAGTGCACAAAGCAACATATTGGCATTAATATATTTGGCAAGATTCATTTCAGAGGTCATCTGCTACAATGCCAGCCAATTCTGGCTGTGATCTAGTAACTGAGTGTTGGAAATATACCCAGAAGACAATTAATAAAAAAGTGGACGTATCAAAAAAGAAAATAGCAAATGATATAGCGTCAACCCAAACTAAGGGAAATAATCAAGAATCTTATTCAAGTATCCTCGAATATTCAAGCTGTAAACCAACATTGCCTCGTTTTGAACAAACCGAAACAAATACTACCTATAATCTACTTCTAACATCCACACCAAATATTATACACAATAACGGTGTAGTTTCTGAAAATTTACATTCCCTTCTTTCTAAGACTCAAAAGGATTTCCGTTTAATAATTGTACTTTTAGTAACTACACTTTCAATATTAATATTGCCCACAAATAAATAAATGTACCTACTGTCAGAATGTAATTCACTCAATTTAGCTAAATTTATTTAAATTATCAAAAATACCTGTTCATTAACTAATCGCACTTATTATTTCTAATTTTATTATTAAGAATTCCCTTAACATTTGAAGCAATAATCACCATGTTTTTATTAATTTTACTTTACACACTAGTGCGTAATTTACTAATATTTTTTTTCCGTAGTAGAATAGTATGTTATTTTATATGGAGGAAAAGTGATACTTTTCATGGCGCGCTCGTGTTTAACAGCCGAACGGAGTGAGGCTGGTAATAGGGAGCAAGCACTGAACTATATACATGGAATAACAATACCCTTTCTTCTTTACTGAAAAAGTGGCAAATTTACGAGCAATAAAGTTAACAAAAATCACAGTAGTCTCTGACAAAATAAGCAGCGTATAAGCCTGCGCAATAGCAAGGATCTGTTGAAATAAGTTCAGACGTGACGTCTTGGCTTTGCCTCTTTATATGAAATTAAGTAAATGACGAAGAAAGAATAATAACCGATGACGTGTACTCCATCAGTATGAAACTTCGGCACTGCGTGTATGTGCGTCCTTTTTTAATGCACAAGCACCAATATATTCGTGTGTTTTTGTGCTGCACTTTTATGTTTTGAATCAGTTATTGACGACGAAACGTTTAAGAAACGTGGAACGTCTAGCTTGCACTAGTGCAGTGGGACAGGGCAGTAATTGCTGTTTGCGACGTTTGCGTTTGCTATAATTATTGCCATTTTTGTATATCCGTATTCGTTTGTGTTTCGGTTTCGTTTGGAAATTGGAAAGTTTTATAGTTTTGATCGCTTGTCGTTTAGTAATTGCTCTTTGCATTTGGTGTATTTGCCATTTTTGTATATTAGTATTCGTTTGTGTTTCGGTTTCGTTTGGATAAGATAGTTTTGATAGTTTAGGTATAATGTCTAAATGTAGCGTTTTGTTTTCCCTTAATTACGGCATAACCATGCTGCTGGTGTTGGTTATTTTCGGTAAGTAAAGTTTATTTAATATTGTATTTTGTAGTCCGTGTTAATCTACTCTTTTCACATACATAACGCAAACTTTTTTGCTCTTTGCTTCAAACCACTACCCTCTAACTATTCAATTTTTAACGAATATTTTGCGACATTATTTTAGAGTACTTAACTAGGAATCTGCTTTCCATTTTCGCCAACAATTTTTGTAAAGTTAACCACATCAAACTATTCTCAAGCCATACTGTGGTTAGGAGTAGAAAAATTCGCCTATAGGTACCTAGTACTCAACCTAGTTTCATTTCACTCTGTTACAACGTTACATGAGTACTTGGTAAAAGGTTCTTACTCGAGTAGGACTCGGGTTCAAGTAAAAATTTGTAATTCCTTCCTAACCCACACCCCATTTATTTTAGAATCACTGAGTCAACTTAGTATCACTGGGGTTAGTTTGGGTTAGACACCCATAGAGGTTGCTGAATACTTTAAAGTAGTTTCAGAGAAAGCACTTAAAACCACAAAAAGCAAATATTTGGGTACCTACTTTAAAATTTGCATATTAAGTAATGCATACAATTCTACTTAATTTCTGCATTTTCAATTATTTTTCTTCTCAAAAATTCAGGCTCGAGTGAACCTGTGTTTTTTTTTATATTGGGATACCTTGTAGGTATATTGTATATTTCTCAGGAGAGATGTTGGAGAGGGTGTCTCACTCTGATAGAAATTTGTACATATAATACCAAGATTGTCACCACTGTCATGTATATTTCAACAAAATGCCAGTGACTGCTAAACCAAATTGTACATGTACTGCCTATTAGATTTCTACAGCCTTCGATAGGGTTTGCTTTTCATTACTTAAAACTAAACTACTTCCTTGGACATAAAATTCATGGAGATTGGTGGTAATACAAGGCCATTTTGCAAGGGGTGTGTCAATAGTGGGCATTACATGTAGATTTTGGTTCGGCAGTCTGATTACAGTCGCTGGTAGTCTGCTGACAGTCTGTTAAAATATATAGGGCAGTCATAGGCAATCTTGGCATTACATGTACAAATTTGTATCAGAGTGAGACACCCCTCGCTATTTTACAAAACCTATCTAAGTACATATTTAAAATATATATAAGTATCTCTATTGCAATAATATGGAATCAATATTTACTTCTAACATTCTTACAGGCTGACTGAAAACAGGGCTCCTGATTGGCTAGACGCTCTAGGTATCGATTCAGAAAGTGGAATAAAGCATTTTGTGATGTGTAGTGATCATTTTTTAAAAGAAGATATTACAATCTCACCTCGAGGGAAAATGATCTTGAAGCCAGGTGCAATTGCTAAAATTAATCTGCCACCAAATGTGGAGCACCATAGGCGTTTGATTCAAGAGAAGAAAAGCTAACAACAAAGTTAGTATTATTCCAAATTCCAATACATATTTTTTATAGTACTAACAAAAGATTGTTAATTTTTAACTATGTTACAGTTTGGAAGTGGATGAACCTCAGGATGACCCATTTGAACCAATGCTTATAGACGAACCCCTCCAGAGACCCTCCCAGGAACATGATTTATTGGAGATACCATCAAATATTCTAGGAGAGCCTGCGCTTGAACTTGAAATTGGTACCCAAACTCTTTTAAGTATTAGGTAATAATTTTCATATACTTCATTATTATTATTATGTTGTATAATAAAAGTTCTCCATTCTTCCGGTTTTCTGTCACAGATAATGATTCCTAATCAAAAATATGAGAAAGAAAGTTTTATACTCAGTTTCATCTTTTTTCCATTTATTTGGTTTTTAATAGATTCATATTAATGTTTTGATTATTTTTTTTTTTAAATTAATATCTCTGGCAAGAAAAAACGAAAAAATGGAGAACTTTTAAATGTTCATAGGCTACAAACATTTCAATATATTCACTGCCCAAAGGCTCGTCGAACAGCCTGTATAGCATTGTATTCAAAATATTGTTCATTATTGATTTCAAAAAGCACTGAAATAACAGTAAGTTGATATTGTTTTATTAACACTTAGTAACTTCATTTGGCACAAATTAAACAAAAATAAGATTTGGAAAAAATTCTATGCCCTATTGTTAGTATGTATTTTGACATAGTAAGATTCACTTCATTGATCTACATTATTATTAGTTCCAGTACAATAACCGTATCTTCTGACGTGGCACATACACTATGGGATGGACAGAACCTGTATAGATTACTATGTGTCCTTCAAATCTGCTGCCTTATTATATTACAAGAACCTTGGAATTTTTTTTCTGAAGATCTAAACCTCAGGGTCCATTAAAGAGAAAATTGGTTGACATATATCCTTCAGTTCTGCAGATAGTACTGGTCTTAAAGGATCACAAAAAAAAAGAAGGAAACATCTTAGAGAAGATCTCTCCTACTGGTAAGCTATTAAAACAAAAACAATGATAAATTGGTTTTTGATATAATCATTATGTCATCAAATCCATCTGTATCATTTGCCAGTACCTGAGATTAAAACCCAATTTATTATTACTGTTTGTTATGTTAGTCAACATTTTGACCGACACAAACTTTTTGGCTTTTCCATGATCCTATGGTCTTATAAAAAAAATTACATCAGACTGCTTACCCAAGTAACAATTTAAATGCTAGTTAGATTTATATCAGCTTTAAAATAGTTTTAAAATGGTCCGTAGAAGTACTGGGGTTTTATGAACACCTTCAAACATGCTAACAGATCTTAAAGTCCATTTATTCTTAAAAATAAGTTGTAAAGCAGCCTTGGCAGCAATAATATTAAGTGTCCATGGACTTGAGACCGGGTACTCTTGTGTTAGCTTTAACGAGGCTTTTGTGTTATCAATCTTAAAACTTGTTGATCTTCTGGAGGGTTTAAAGTCTGTTTAGTTGTAAAATGATCTATCTTAAGACTATAGCTTTAAGTTGGATTTAAAACATAATATTCTTGAAGCACTCCATAAAACTTGCAGTTTTATATAAGATAACAATAAAGCTCAAGTCTTAGATTGGCTACTTAAAAGACTGTATTAGGATTACTGGGAACATATATTGCTTCATAAGGGCCATGTAATCTTTACAAAATCCTGTTGAACTTTTCTATTGTTTTCTTAAACCATTACTTTTTTACCCCCACCGCCTAGAGTATTTTTAAAACGGCCATCTTGTCCTTCGGAATATCTGTCGTGATTCAGTAGCGGTGTTCAATATAATTTCCTAAAAAATTGCAATAAAGTGGTAATTTAAAAAAAAAGTAAAGTTGCAATCTTTAAAGATAATAAATGAAAATGCAGATCAACATAAAACTGGACAAAGTTTGAGGTTATGATGATTTAATTGGGCGCGGAAAACTTGATCGCAGCGCTAGAAGACTTATGCGACACCGTGATAAGGCCAAGCAGTTTTATGAGCAGGCAACCTTGGTCAAGACTAAGAAGCTTTACTCTTAGGAACAGTTAAGAGTAAACAGATTGATTGCAGTAAATAAAATGTTATGACAAAGCTAATAGAATTTATGTCTTCTTTTCTTTCTAAGAAACCTTGAGCTTTTAAATGATAAGCCATATTTTTTTACAAACAACACATGCCTCCATATTGGAACTATTTTAGCGAGGTAATATTATTCAATAATTTTATCAAACTTTCGCAGTTCTTCCCTTAAAAAATAAAATGATATTAACAGTAATACAATATAAGATTACAAGCAAACATTTTTATGTTTACTAATTAAACCGTTTAAGAATTAGTCGGTAATAATTTAATTATTTAAAAAACGCAAATTTAAGGTGCTCTAATTTTTACTTCATCGAAAAAGCCGACTGCGTTATAATTTTTGTTCCTATTTCGGCAAATTTATCAGACTTTGATATTGCATTTCCTCCATGTTTATTCTTAGGAGTTGGAATGCATCACCGACTAGACGACATCACATGACGGACATTTGTTTGATGTAAATTGTTTACAGGTTATGATAATAATATCTAAAGATATTATAAATCTCAGAGTTCTTAAACTCATCCTAATCTTAGATCACTATAAATTCTATGGTTTTAAATGACCCTTGTTAAAATTTTTATAATTACCTTGAAGGCAATGATATGAGAATCTATTTTAATGCAAGTTGGTTTTAAACAAGCTTTAAGATTTGGTCTTGAGACCCTCATAGGAGTGGGCTCTTAAAAAGGCCTTTATCTTGCCTTCAAGAGGTCTAGAGCAAATGTTTTAAGTGAGTCTTATTCATTTGGCTGTAACAACGTCTTGAAAACCGTATTAAAGCTTCTTTTGTTACTTGGGTAATCTGGTAGAAACTAGCTTTTGTTAGCGCTAAATTTTTTTTTATGATATTTAATCTTGAAATTTGCTTAAAATCTGCGTTCTTTTAAAGGCTCCGCTGTTTATATAAAGTAATTTTTGTTACAGCCTATCACCCCGTCGTTTATACACACAAACACAGAAGACAACAGCAGAAAATCGGCAGCTGCGTTTAAAATTGTACAGTTCAAAAAGGAAAGTAACAAGACTTCAAAAAAAGTCATTAGTCTTCAACAGATCACTAAAGAATTACATAACAAAAGATTGATTTCCAGTGATGCTTTAGGGAGCTTAACGAAATCAATCTTTGGAATTCCATTAGCAATTTTGAGAAGATGCATGCAGAATATCCAAAACACTGATAAAAACAAGAAGCAAACTAGGACACAATTTCCTAAAGAACTCAGGAGTTTTGCACTGACTTTATAATTTTATTCCACTAAGGCCTATGAATATGTTCGCAAAACTTTTTGTCTAGCTTTGCCTTCATGTTCGGTCATTAGAACATGGCTTAGTGGAATCGACTGTAATCCGGGATTTACTGCTTGCTCCTTTCAAACCCTCAAACGGATTGTTACTGAAAACAGAGACAAAAATGAAGAAACCATAGTTTCATTGGTCATAGATGAAATTGCCATAACAAAGCATATTGAATTTATTGGAAGTATTTCAGCAATCTGGGAAACCTAATCCTGAGTATTATGGTAACTTCACATTTTCCCCTATCACAGAGGAACAGATTAAAACAAGTATTAAGAAGTTAAAGCCGAAAAAGGCCATTGGGAGGGATGACATGTCTTCATATATTTATAAAGGATGTTCTGATATCTTATATGCTCCGTTAATGACAATTTTCAATGTATGTCTAAGGACAAACTCATTTCCTGAAAGATTGAAATATGCAGCTGCAACTCCTATCATCAAATCCGGAGACATTGCCTTGGTTAATAATTACAAGCCCATTAGTGTTTTTAACGCATGGTTTTCTCCCAGGTGTATTAATCGTCACCAATTTGAGCATCCTTACAGAAGCAGTAGCTAGGGCTATGGATAATAAAGATCAGCTAGATGTTATATTAACATATTGTGCACAGGCCTTTGAGAGGATTGACCACGGTATACTTGTGGACAAGCTGGGTAAATTTGGTTTTTCATTGAATGCATGTGAGTTTATTACATCTTGTCTCACCATGACACCCCAACAAGTTAAAGTTGGTAGCAAAATCTAAAAACAATACATATCAATATCTGGGGTGCCACAGGGTACCAAGCTTGGCCCTCTGTTGTTCTTAGTTTTCGTGAATGATTTACCAAACTGTGTAAAACATTCAGAGTGTCTCATATTTGTAGATGACTTTAAGTTATATAGGCATACATCATTTTTTGATGATTGTTATGGACTTCAGAGTGACTTGGATTCAGTACCTGAATGGTTTAATGTAAATAAAATGTCATTAAATATTAGTAAATGACATGTTTCGACTTTCACGCTTAAAATAAAGTTTGCAAATTTTCATTACATGGTTGATGACCTGCTGTTGAGTAGAAAAACCGAATGTATGGATCTTGGAGTCCGCTTGCAAGCAAACTGAAAATTTACCAAACATTATGAAACCATTGTAAATAATGCTTATAAACTCTTGGATTTGTAATCAGGAATACAAAACATTTTAAAGATATTAAAACAATAATAACTTTGTACAATAGTCTAGTTAGACCAAATATGGAGTATGCTTCAGTTATTTGGGCATCTCAAGCAGTGGGCAGTGGATCATGTTGACCTTATCGAAAGAGTACAATAAAGATTTTTGAGATACCTGTACTTACAAACGCACAATGCCTATCCTTATATGGTCTCGTATAACAGTATGCTAATCGAATTTAAAATGGTAAAATTAAGTGTTAGACGTAGTTTGAATGATGTTCTATTTATTTACAATATAGTTAACAATTTAAAGTATAAGAAATGTTCCTTAATTAACAATATAACATTTGCCGTTCCTAAATTAAATTTAGGAATAAGGAATAACAAACTTTTCCAATGTTTAGCCCTAAATAGTTCTCCTATCGTTAGAATGATGTGTGTGTAACAATTTTATCCAAAAATGTGATATAGATCTCTTTAATCCTACAGTAGGGCAAATTAAAACTGAGATTTTAAACAACAATATCCTCAAGTGAATTTTCTGTAGTGAACATTTTATATTCTCTGTTTTTTTCCTATATATTTTTATTTTCTTCCCTTGTCTGTGTTTTGTTTGTATCTAATTTTTTACACGAAACCAGTAAGCACTCTTACGTTTAAGTACATGGCTCATGTGTTTGTAGGAGTTTAAATGATAAATAAATATCACAGAGCCGTTTGGAAACTGCACACCACTTTTTCGCAAAACTTAGTTGGTTGAGGTTTAGCGCCAATTATAAGCATCTTATTATGGCTAGACGTTGATATTTGGCTGCATATGCTATTAAATGGGGAACTTGCATAAAAATTAAATTTGAAAAATAATACTCACAAACGCAATTTAATATTATTAAAAGAACCACAGTTCACAAAAAAAGAACTATTTTTTTATTTTTGTATAATAAATATAAGCAATTAAAAACTGCAAATTCAAATTATTCTTGTAATGTCCATTGCTGGGACCCGGTTGTGACGTCAGGTAGGTCGTTTCTCGTCGCACCTGGCAGACGGCAGAGCAGGGAACGTCTTAGCACTCTTAGCAGTCTTTGTCTTTCAAAATGACTGACGGTGGTTTTTTTTAAAGGACAGTCTGACAACTTACCACTACTGGATATGTTTATAGTGACGTCTTACATAAAAAAATGCCGAAAGTTTTTCTCTTGCTGAGGTTCGCGGGGTTAAAACCAGCAGGTAGGTTTATAGAAAAACTAGTTAATGAGTTTGTGAATACTTATGGCTACTGTACTGCCTTCACTGACATTTTAAGATAATTTGTCAGTGACTGCCTTCCGATCGAACGAGCGGCGTGACGTCACGTGTCGTTTAAAATGAATAGCTTGCGGTAACAACTTTAATTGTTTATTGCTAATTAAATATTGCGATTTGAGGGCTGATATTTGGTGTGTGCTGTCTGTATAGGTAGGCAAATAAATTAAAGAAATAAAAAATATTATTATTATTAAGGATTAATTTATCCTCAGCCTTTTGTCTTAAACTCTGTGGTATTCGTATTACTTTTATTATTATGCAATACGTTGTGTACCATACGTTAACAATTTTGTTATTTGTTAATAAATGTATCAATTTATATTATTTGTTTGATTTCAATCAAATTCGGAAATTTTCCAGGTAGGTATAGAATCATTACATATGGATTTTAATTATGAAATAACAAAAAACTGATCTTGAATTTTAATAAATCACTTAAGTCTGTCCATCCTTTTAAAATGACTGAGGAGTGCCAAAATTCTAGGTTAAAGGTTGGCATTAAACATTAGGCTATTTGAGATGCTGTCAGTGTCATGTTATTCTACAAGCATCCATATAGAGATTCCAGTGGCGGCTCGTGAGGTTTTAAATAGGTAGTGCGCAATGTATGTGGGTCTTTTCGTACGCAGAGGGGGATGCCCGCTGCAAGCGCCGCCGGAGGCTCACCTGCCGAAGGCCGAAAGTTTTGGGGGTGCCACGCCCATTTTTTACCCAAAACTCGTTAAAATCGTTTAAAAAACGTGAATTCGGCGCCCTCTTGAATGGTAATTGTTGCGCACTAAAAGAAATTAATAAGTAGGTACTTATCGATTCCAGAAGAGTAAACCATTAAAACAGTTTATTGTAACTACAAATCAATAAAGTTGAAAAAAAAAATCAGGAGAAGTTCGAAAACGTTAAAAAATATATCGGTTTGATGGCAAAGAAGTGTTATTGTATATCTTTTTGTCGATGGTTAGCCCTTCGACTTTGCCGTTTCCTAGCTTTAAAGTGAAATTCCATTCGCCACAAGATTTCGGGGGGTTAAAATATCTGGTGAAAGACCGACCATCCTTTTTCTTGGCACATGTTTGGTCTAATTTTAAAACCGGCATCGGTCCATCTTTATTTCAATCTTTTTATTCAGATCCAATAAAGAAAAGTTATTTTTAATAATATTTTCAACTGAATTTATGCCCCCACAGCAATTGTCAGAACCCGAACCCGAACTACTAGCCATGACAGTAGAATAATAGTATATAAATAAAAATATAAAACACTAAACAATATTACGTACACTAAACTCAGGAGTTTACATGCAGCTAATAAACAAGCGTCAACAAACCGAACAAAACAAAAATAAATTCACGGCTCATCTGGAGTATAATACAGAATAATACTTATAATAGTAGTATGTAATATCCCTGTTATTGTATCATGTGTAATATTCGGTCTAAAAAACGATTTACCTCCCACTTTTTCCACACAAGCTGAATTTTTCAGGACCTATAATAAATGTGTTGCATCAGCCGTAGCTTGAAGGCGAAGAGGCTGGACATATTTAATTAGGGCGTAAACCCATGACGTCTCTCATTATTTATTGTTATACCATTGTTAGTTTATAAGCAAAAAATATGGGATTCGCTCTATTACCTTGTCAAGACATAAGCGAAACTTTTATAAAGAATATTTTTTTTTCATTTAGGTCTTCCCTTTTTGTTAATTGAGTGTTATGTTTAAAAATAGCTATTTTTTAATTAATTTTTTGCACGGTTGAAACCGAGATATTTACATTTAAATTTTTTTCCGGCCATATGGGCTAATGCAAATGATTTTTTTTGAATAATTATCAAAAAATAATTCCTACAAAGACCTTATTGTGCATTGGACCAAAAAATAAGTATTTTTTCCTCTATACGATGGTACCAATATCTCGATTTTTGATGATAGTGTCCTTTTGTGGAGTCTAATTTAGTATTACCTCCGGAATAAGGGTTATCTTATCACGTACTTTCATCCCTGAAAAAATCAGCTTGTGACACCATACCTATATACGCAAGAATTGCAAATTATCACTAAATTAAGCTACAAAGTGCGGATCTAAATAGCGCACGGATGAGCCTTGACTTCTCGTGATTTTACGAACATTCCCGACCGTTTTGCATGACGAAAATGCATTTAACAAGAGCGCCGAACACTAGCGCACGGCAGATTTAGACTAGTTGTGGTTACGGACGGAGGCCGCCGTTGGACGCTCTGTGTTTTGATCGTCGCCGTCGTGTCTCGATTTCGCTCTTATAAATAATGTATTCTGCGGCCAGTGGAGATTCAAAAATATGTAAATTCGCAAATTATAATTAGTTTATGTTAAATTGTATGTAGGGAAGATTTTATTTTTCCGTTTACTTTCGCAGGCAGTGCGCGCGCACGGGCGCACTTATTGAGAAGCCGCCCCTGAGAGATTCTTGAAATTGGAAATCCAATTGCGAGTCCTTTTTAAACACAAATGAAACGCGCTGTAGGCAAGCGTCACCTGCTCTAAAATGTTTAATTGACACTGATAACGTGCTCAAAAAAATTAAATAAACTGCTATAATCCCACATGGTGGCCTATGTGCACAACAGCCGCTGGCCGCTCACCATTTTTCATTGTTATAATAAATTACCAATTTCACCAAATTTTTAAACCAACGTTTGCTTTACCTTTATTACATTTAAAACTAAATTTGACGTATGTCAAGCATTCAAATAAACACGGAGTATAGCTTTTCCACCCTTGATAGATCGGAAATCTGAAGCAAAATCGTAATTTTCTTAGCCGTTCTAAGTTGCTTTTATTTGTAGTGTCACTTACATATTATGTCAAAAATATTGTTATTCAATTCAATATGATCGCTATTAACATATTCATTATTATTTTCATGACATCACAGATATTTCAGATGAGAACGGCATCAATTTTCTAACTGGCCAATTAAATCAAAATGCCCAAGTACGGATCTGTGCTACTCCCCTCTGCTTTAAAATCGCTTGTCCTATTGCGCAGACTCAGCGGCTGCTTGTTTTGTTTACATTTTTCGGTCGTAAATTTGCCATGGTGTCAAGCTTATTGTTATTCCAGAGTATATAGTTCAGTGGGAGCAAGCCATGAAAAGTAACTTTTCCTCCACATAAAATATGCTGTTTTTTCTTCAAATGTCGACAAATTAATGCAAAAATATCTCGTTTTAATAGTAATAATAATAATTATTATCAAAGATAAGTTGGTTTGCAAGGCGGCTTAGACCTGACCAGTGTCGGTGAATAGGCACAGGTCGTTGCTATAGTAATGTAACATAAAGCTGTCAGTGGACACTGTCAACAATAATTATTTTTTTTAAAATTGCGTCTCCGATTGCGTTTTAATTCCGTATTGATAAGCAGTTATTGAGTAAGTTCGATTATATAATAACCAATTGGTCCTAAATTAGTGATTTTTAGAAATGCAATGCACAGATTGAGTGATAAATACAAATTTTAGTTTAATAATTCTTGAGTTGTTGACGCTTGCTTTGTTGTTTGTTTGTATCTATGTTGCTATGGTAACACTTTTACCTCCGCCGGTGGAAAAGTGAAAAGTAAAGCTCCGGCGGAGGAAAAATGAAACTTCACGGCCGCCTACACAGTCGAGTAATGACGGATTTACTGACGTTTGAAGAAAATATTATATTATTTTATATGGAGGAAAAGTGATACTTTTCATGGCGCGCTCGTGTTAATAGAGAGCAAGCCATGAAAACTAACTTTTCCTCCAAATGAAATATGCTGTTTTTTCTTCAAATGTCTACAAATTAATGCAAAAACATCTCTTTTTAATAGTAATAATATCTAATTATTATTAAAGATAAGTGGGTTCGCAAGGCGGCTTAGACCGGTGTCGGTGAATAGGCACAGGTTGTTGCTATAGTAATGTAACATAAAGCTGTCAGTGGACACTGTCAACAATAATTATTTTTTTAAGATTGCGTCTCCGATTGCGTCTTAATTCCGTATTGATAAACAGTTATTGAGTAAGTTCGATTAAATAATAACCAATTTGTTCCTAAATTAGTGATTTTTAGAAATGCAGTCACAAATTGAGTGATAAATACCAATTGTAGTTTAATAAATCTTGAGTTGTTGACGCTTATTTTGTTGCCTGTTTGTATTGTATCTATGTTGATATGACAACACTTTTACCTTGTTACGATAAAAAGGCAATTTGTTATGATAAAATGCAATTAGTTAAAATATTACTTTAATTTACAGAAAAGATAAATTGAAAGATACTCAGGGGGTTTGGGTAAGAAGCATGCTTGCAAAACGATAGTAGCCAAATATCAGAAATTCACAAGCTTAGCAGCTTTATTCTGCTTACAGACTTTACGATATAGGAAACTAGAAATAAGATCAGATATCGCAAAACAAATAAAAATAAAATAAATCAAGCCCTACCTTCTCACAACCTCCCACACTGGTACCCGGTACAAGACAAGATTCTAAAATCCAGTCTTACCTTCCACCAGAATCACATCTCGAAAAAAATTACACTGACACGCAGTCGTCACAAATATTTAAATTTTTTCTACCGTACGTACGAAGCGACCGATTTTTAACCATAAAATCTGAACTAGATATATGAAATTATTTATCAATTTTAACAAATATATTCGACTGCTGTATTTACGTAGATTCAACCCATAATATTAATTTTCATTTTATATTAACGAGATAATTATCGACTGGTATTAAAAGACAAAAACTAGTTTTAAATGAACTTGATGGGCAACATAAAAATTCAGTATTTATTAATATTTTCGTACTATTTAATGCGGAATTTTCCACACTGTTTCTACTAGGTCGATTCAGACAGTAATTCAAAATAGGTTGAAGATGAAAAGTAATTATTTCAAATTAAAAATAAATACAAGCGAACTCGGAAAAACTTGATGTTACGGAATTGTTAAAATTACCGTAACAACCTCCGCCGGCGGAAAAGTGAAAAGTAAAGCTCCGGCGCGGCGGAGGAAAAACGAAACTTCACGGCCGCCTACACAGTCGAGTAATGACGGATTTACTGACGTTTGAAGAAAAAATATTTTGAATGTTACTCATGTGTAAGGTATCTTTTTTTTATTCATGGGCTACTCCAATCCGTAAAAAGAAGTCACCTTCCATATTTTTGCGTAAATAGCTCTTTTGTATACTTAACTATTTTTTTAGTTGTATTTGTCCGAACTCAACTGTACTATAAGTTAAGTTAGGTTTTCTATGTAAATTAAAGCGGATCTGAACTCAGTCTGTACATAGAGGTGAGTTCGGGCACTCGTTAATAATAATAATAATAATAATAATAATTAAAAAACAAAGTGAGATACCTACGCAAAAAAAAACAAATAAAGCATTCGATAGAGGAAGGTAAAGGGTACTTAAAATTATTTTTATAGAATTTTATAATAACCGATATATTCCTAATGACTCCTTCCACTGCGACCAACAGATTGCCAGTTATCATTATTTAGTACACCGTATAGTTAATTTTTCTCTCAGTAAGGAAAATTTACCAATAAAATTGAGAAAATTCAAAATATAGCGAAAGTTAATGGTTCCAATACTAATTTAATAGATAGGCTAATTAATAGGCATGTACTTGGAGAAACCATCCGTGGTTCCAGTTCTTTTATAAATCAGAAGGAAAATACAAAATATGTTTCGATACCATACAATCCATCGATGTCCCGGACTTTCGCAAGCAGCTGCCCTGTGACAAAAAGACACCGCAGAGGGAAAACTTCTTGGTGGAATTCTACTTTAGAGAACTCTAGGCAGCTCTTTAATAGGGCTAGATACAGCGATGTCGATACTGACTATATATAAAGAGGCCCCGGAACAGCACAAAAAAGAGCTGAGAGGTTCGCGAAGGAGCACCTAAGGGGCCTACTGCAGAGGGGTGTCCCAAGCCAGGCCGCCTGCCAGGTTGTGTAAGGTGCTGTCAAGGGACGTACTTGTGAAATTGGGCAGTGTTCGCAAACCAGGTGGAGGCTATACGCCGACACCAGTGGATCCTCTGAGCCCGGAACAGCACGCATATTGAATTGGCAGGTCGGTGGACTCGGCACTCCACCACCTGGTGTCCAGACTCAAAGAGGGCCTGGGGAGCAGACGGCTATATATGTGCGTGTTTGCGTATATTAAAAAAGCCTTAAGTAATACATCCGTGGGCTCAAACGCTGATCGGTGGAGCAAACGGAGGTCGGTTCGGTCACAGCGAGCTGAATCCGCTTCATGCTCGGATGGTCGAGGCTAGGCTGGGTGATGAGGAGGTTGCGGTTGAGTCATCGCGGGAATGTCCTCAGGTGAGGTCTTCTCTCCCTTTCTGTGGTGTCTGGAAGTGGATGAGATCCTACGCATCCTAAGAGTAGAGCATGGGCTATTTGTATAGATTTATGCAGACGACGCGACGCGACGTGGAATAAAGTGCTGAAGTAAAGATATTGCAGAGGCTTCTGACGGAAGCACTGACAAGATTTTGCAGTGATCTATGGATAATGAACTTAGGCCGGATCCAAACAAGGTAGAGGTGGTTATGTTTACCATTAAAAGGAAGCTTACGTTGGAAGGCACTCCTCTTGTTGCTAAGAAACGTGTCAATTATGCCTCGCTTCGGCAGGAGTATTCGCGATATATTTAAGAGTGTGTATAAATAGCTGGTATAACGCGTGTTGAATTAGTGAATCATTGTTAAGTGTTGAATTGTAAATAGCTTTTAGTTGTAAAGTTGTAAGAGTTGATTTAGTGTGTTTAGTTGTATACAGTAATAAAGAATAAAGAGAGTATAAGTTTAAAATAGTAAAAGTTGTAATTTCGTTCAGAATCCATGGGAAAACCGTAATATTTGGTGTCAGAAGTTGGATTGTGAAGGCACCGGACTTGTGAAGTATTCTTCGATGAGAAAAGAGGATACAAGCTCGTCAACGAGAACATTTTGATTGGTGAACATTTTGTAACATTCTATGGCCAATACAAGGCATCAAACGGCAGAAATGGAGCAAATAAATAAAATGTTGGCCGATTTGATGGAAAATCTAAATGCTAAGAGCCGAGCGAGTCGGGAAGAGGCAAGCAGAACAGGACAGGCTTCAGAAAATTTTGCAGGACCAAGAAGATAAAAGGCAAATAGAACAGGATCAACTTCAGAAATGGATGCTGGATGTAATTGTAGGCGAGCAAGGAAAATTACAGAAAACATTGGATAATTCAAAAGGGACTGTCGAGTACAAAGATTCCGGGAGCCACTAGAAGATAGGCTAAGCAACCAAAATATTTCAAATCAGTGCTATAGATGTGGCAGGACTGGACATTTCAAAAGAGACTAACAAAGACAAAGATTCCGGGAGCCACTAGAAGATAGGCCACGTAACCGAAATGTTTCAAATCAGTGCTTTAGATGTGGAGGGACTAGGCATTTCAAGAGATAATGTCGAGTACAACTATGGTCTACATCTCCATCGAGAGACGCTAGAAGTTCAAAGTCAACTCAGGAAGAGTTAAAACAGTATAACTTTAAGGCTAAGCACAGGGAAGGAAGATGGCATAATAATACAGATGCTTTATACAGGAGGTCACGCGAGGATAATCATAAACATTGTCAAAGAATGGGCCAACGAGTAGGAATCACTCCCATTAGGCAAATCAAGTTTAAAGTTGATCAGCAGTGTACCACAGAGCAACTAAAGAAAGATCAGCTTGAGGATAGTGAAATAGCATTACTGCTAAAAGCTAAAGAAGAACGTCAACCAAGACCACGTTTGAGATATTTCAACAAAGGAATTTTTAAACCTCTGTGGGCTCAGTGGGACTCCCTGTAGTTGAAAATGGACTCCTTAAACGAGCCTGGGAAAGCGCCGATTGAAAAGTAGTGAAGACGCAGTTAGGGGTACCAAGAAAGATGGTATCGGAAGTCCTGGAAGAAGTACATAATGAAAAGCGGAGTTAACAGAACGATTGACAAGATCTGCTATATATTTTACTGGCAGGCAGTGTTCAACCGGTGCCTCAAGTCAAGGGCCCCAGACAAGATCTAGTGGGAAGATGAAACAGAATGATGTGGGACTACCGTTTGAACGTCTCGCCAGTGACCGAATGATCTCCAAGCTAACTCTACAGGATTTCAGATGAACGATAAAGTCTGGTTATGTAATTCGCAAAGGGAGAAAGGAAGACCTCCCAAGCAAACGCCATACGCCAGTATGGGAAGGGCCCTATACAGTCATCAAAAGAATTAATGACGTAGCGTATAGAACTCAACGTCCACCTCGACAGGCTCAAACCATATCACGTACATGAAGTAGCTGATCGGGACGATCAGGTTTAAGAGGGAGGCAATGTCATGGCTAGCAACCATATAAATGGTTTTGTGCTACCCTATAAAACTAGCCTTGTCGCGTCTACCTATAGGAATTGTTGAATTCGAAACGTAACAATATTAAACTTGATACTTTACGAAACAAAATATTTATGTCAAATACACATTTATTTAGGACTATAAATTCTTATACATACTATATCGGACCAAAGCGTCAGTTTCCAGATCTCTTAATCTGAAAATTACTAAAAACTGCATAGTTTTGTTGTTTTATTAAATTCCTAAATAACTGATATCCCGCAAATTAAAACTTTCTACTACATTCTCATTAATTTAACTCTGTTATATAAATATGAACTAAACGAATATTAAAAATTAAATTAATAAAGTTTGCGTACATATTTAAGTCTTTCCAGAGTTTCAATTATCATTTTAAACTGCTATCTGTTCCTTCAATTTTACAGATTCAGCTTTAGTTTTAAAGTTTCTTGAATTTTTACGTAATGAGAACATCATTGTTTGGAATTAAATTGGAGAACTTCTCACGCTAAAAATTAATGAAACAATTTTCGGCCGACTTAAACTCGGCTTATTAATAGAGCTATCTTTAAATTAGAAATAGAGATCTTGGTTTTGTGTTAAAAATAGCACCAGTTCTCTAACTTAAATAATAAAAACTTTTATAAGATGGAAAATTTAGTATTCGTTCTAATAGCCCTTCAAAATATTCTCGAAAATTCTGGAAATTTAAGATCTGTGAATTAGGAAATACAGCAAATAGTTGTCAATTTTCAAGAATTCAATTTCCAGTATAACTTGATATTTTGGCAATTGAAACTAGAAGATAAATTATCTTATTATTAGATCCCACAGTTACCCAACTGGATTTATATCAGACAAATTGAAAGAATCAACACTGCCTTTGTTTTAATTTAATACGATTCTAATGAGACTATTACTTTACGAATTGAAAGGTTTGATTTTTGTCTTGCAACCTATACCGAATA
>JAEQML010061507.1:0-25642 GCA_016904865.1 Pissodes strobi
CCCTAAAAGAAAATATAAAGTTCCCCTTACGATCAAAACTCAAGTTACATTAAAATAAAAATTCAGATTTGATAAAATGGAGTAGATAAGATTACATATGGGACGCAAAGCAAATTGCGGTATAAGCACAAAAAACGGTAACAGATAAAGCAATTAAATCATTAATTTAGGCAAAACTAGAGCAATAATTACCTCGTTAGTGTGTGCGAGGGCTAGGGAAATTCGACGGTCTCGGTCTTATCTGACGAACGTGGAAAGCCTCTAGAAATAATGGAAAACACCGTTAGCGTCAGGGCGTCCACGCGCTTCACTGGCAATACAAAAAGAAATCCAGAGAAAATGCTTACCTAATACAGCAGTATTTAGATCCCGCAAATCGGTCGTGTCAAAACACAAACAGAAAATCAACACAATATGTCCCCAAAGAAAGGGTAGAATTGAATCACAATAAAATGTTGAGTCTCTACGACTGCACTATCAGCAATACATTCTCTCGACCTATTTATCAACATTAATTTCTGAAAACAAATATCAATTACCTCTAAAGCCAAATAAAATAAAAAATAGCAACCGTTTCATCTATCTACGCAAATGTTTTTTTGTCCTCGCTAATCACTTTAAAAGAATCTAACAGTCGTCTCTAGTTTATATTTTTGACTCAAAAAAAAACTGTTCGTCATACCTGGATAAATCCTGTCGTGAAGTACCATAAAAAAACTAACTTTCAGCTCCCCGTCTTAGTTCCAACACCGTCCTACCTTGGCATCGTCGTCTGACCTGCAACCACTTTGATGTGTCGTACCAGATCTCCCTTGTAAAGTAGTGTCCAAGCCCTATTATTCCTGTTGGCATTAATGGCGGGTGCGTCCCACGACGTCGTCGGTCGTCCTGATAACTACTTGTACTTTAGTTCTGTTTCGTCAAGCTCTGAACCTGAACATCCATATTCCACATTTCCATCCCGGTTGAGCCCCAAAAATGTAGGATTTTCACTAGGTTGTCTAGGGGTAAAATAATGGGCGTCCCGTTATGTATCTTGAATGGATTTATTTAACAAAAATAAACCCTATGGATGAGTATATGTAATGAAGATATTAGACAGTTAAAGTAACATCATAAATTTGCTAACGTATACCTATCCGTATACGTAACGAAAAAAGCAGAGCCTAACGCATACGTAACGTATCCACTGAACTTCATTTTTCTTTGGGTCCTAACCAATCAAAAATTTGTGTTTAAAGTGAATTTTTGCTGCTTTTTTTGCACGTAAGTCATAATTTATCTACTATGGATGCAATTCTGGAGCCAATGTTTATTGATGAAGACGACGATGATGAGGATGATCTCATATTAATGTATATTTTGCATGATGAAGAGCTATTGGGTCACAGAGCCGCAATTTTCGGTGCGTTTGATTTGCGACTACAATAACACCGTTTGTCTGTCTATGTTTAGATTTTTGTTGTGACATATCACGACTGGTAACGGCCTTAAGACTGCCAGACCCCATTGTGGTAAATAGAGTTAATATAACTGGTAGGAATAATGTTTTATTTAAAAGTATTGTTTTGCAGTTTAGTAGCAAATTTCATTAAGAAACTCAATAAGTATGTGCCACTATATGCTGTGGTCAACTACTAAGTGTACTATACTGTACGCAATTACCTGTGGAATGGAGAAAATGTCCATATTAATCTTCACCATTTTGAAATAAAAAAATGAATCAAAATTAATATTCAAATTCAAAGTTAAATAGGAGGAAGTTTTTTTGTTATGTTTGTTTCTATAGTGCTTTCTTAAATCAAGATTGTTTTTTTTCTTTTAGCAAGTACTCGACTATGCATGTGGCTTAGAAGGCTAGCATATCCAAATAGACTAATAGATTTGGAGCAGATATTTGAATATTCCTCTACGGTTATTAGTGCAGTATGTCAGTTTGTATTCAGAGCAATTGAAGGTCAATGGGGATATAAACTAGACAACCTAGGCATCAACCAGTTCTTAACTCGAGGCAAGTTAAGAGAATATGTGCAAGTAAGTATAAAGAAAGAAAAATAAATATATAACAGTTATATAACAATAATATAAAGTGTAGTAGACTTGTTGAAAAATAGCTATGATGCTTGTTCCACAGATTTTCTTTTTGACATCAGCTTCTCGCTTCTTCTTTGTCTAGTAAAGACAGAAATAAGTGCGTTTTTTTACAAGGTGTTTTATGAAGAAATTGAGTTATAGTAACTGCAGATAATATATGAGGCAAGATAATTTATTTTTATTTTTTTAAGCTTGTGCTCTGATTTTACAGAATGATGTATGATTTTTTTGAAAAAGCAGTATAACTATATAATGAACTTAAAAGTTGGCACAAAAGTAAAGCTTCATAAGATAATAAAAAACCAAATTCAGCTCAGTATTATCACCATTTTTTATAGTAAAAGTGAAATCAACTTTACTTATAAGACAAAGACAGGAATGGAAGCTACATGCAAAAGGGAAAAGTAAATATGGACCAGGCATAAACTATCATAGAACACTGGATTAAAAAATATTTTCTTAAACAAGTTTATAAAACAATCAATTATTTCTGTTTTTTTCATTTTAGGCAGTTTTTTAAAAAGGATGCCCTCTTCCCAATTGTTGGGGGTTTATAGATGGCACAGCTAGAGCCATTTGTCGACCAACTTTGAACCAAGAGGAATTTTATTCTGGACACAAAAAATGCATTACTTGAAATATCAAAGCACGCAGTGCCCAGACGGAATAATTATTAGTATTAAAGAGGGTATACTGGAAGGCGACATGATTCTGGAATTTTAAGAGAGTCGGGGTTTCTTGAAGAGCTCCAGAATCATGTGGTATTTCCAGAAGAAGATTTTGTTATATATGGGAACGAAGGATATGCTTTACATGCATTATTACTTCGCCCCTTTACAGCAAATCAGATTCTTCAAGACCCAAATAGGCAATTATTTAACAATGCCATGAGAGCCACGAGGGTCACAGTTGAATGAGGATTTGGAAAAATTATTCAAATATTTGCCTTTCTGGATTTTAGAAAAAATCTAAAACTTTTATGCCAGGAAGTTAGTCAAATGTACAGAGTTGCAAAAATACTAAGCAATTGCCACACATGCCTATATGGAGGACATCCAAACCAGTATTTTAACATTAAGCCATGACTAAATAACACCCAGTTACCAACATCATTGCGTGATAGTCTGTGGGAATGTATGGCTTTTTCGTCTTTTCTTGTAAATTGTTTAGTCGCTCGTTAGTGCACTGACTCATAAACATAAATAAACTTCCAAGAAATAATTTTAAAAAACACTCAAGTTCAGACGATTTGTGAGTGATACTTGCATGCAAAATAGTGGGTGCTTGCTTGGTAGGTACAGACTTTGAAGGAATAAATGAAGATCTCTCAGATTCTGCGTTAGGCTTCTCAGACTCCATTTGCACTTAGGAAGTATATTCCTTCGTATTGTCGTTTCTGCATAACTTCCGCTCTTCTCTGGTGTAGTTCTAGTTCTAGTTGAATTTGAATTATTTTCTTTTCTTCGTTAGTTCGACTTGGATTCTGGATTTGAATAGAAAGCGAGTCTCAAATTTTACACGTATCGCTTTTTGGAAGTTTAAATCCGATATTGTATTCCGTTAGAATACTCTTCTGTATTTATCTTCGGATGTCAGTGAAATATTTTTCTCTTGACAATATGGAACGTAATATTTTCTGTATAATGAGCTAATAGAAAGATCATGATCAAAAATACATTTTTTTGAGGTTCTCCTGTCGACTGTAGTGGGACGTGTACTTTGGTATAGATTCTAAATGTAATTTTATGTGTTGATAAGTCTCATTGTTGATTTTATTAGTTCTGTTGAGGTGTTTGCCTCTTTTATCGACCGAATGAGTGGACGAGCCTTCGCCGATCTGCTTACAAAGTAATTGAATTCTCTTTTGAGATCGTTGCAACCCGTGTTTTACCAAAAATTCTTCTTTACAAACCCTTACGTCTTGACCATTACACTTGAGAAAATAATGTATGTTAAAATTTCTTGAAGAATTTACCCTTTTATATTTTATCGGGTTACGTCTTTTCTTAGGAACGAATTCCATTAAAGAGAACAAGTACAAATTTTGTTTATCGTACTCCCCTAGATTCCAGAAAGCATTGAATATATCATTTTCTTTCCCCAAGAGCAGCTGACGACATCCTTTCTTACATGTGCAAGGAGGGCCAATTTCTCTTGCTGGTATTTCAGCTCGACGTTTGTTTATATAACTGTGCCCTAAATTCCGTTTAATTCTTCCCTTGTTTTTGACCTGACGCTGAACATTTGCCTGCCTCCATCTCGAAGGTTCCTTTTTCTCCGGCGTAGGTAGTGTACCTCTACAGGAATAAGAAGTAGGATTATCTAAAGTCTGTTCCTCATTTTTTTTTTAAAATGGCGTATTATAACCAGCAATTGGTATAATTAGGTGTATTCATGGTTCATAAACTTATATCGAATTAGACTAAGCATTAAATCAGGTTTCTTGGCAGAAAAATAAAAAACGAAACAGGCAATTTTAAGCCACACATGTTTGGGGAAAAAGGGTATAAGCGACATATTTTAATTACTTACCGTATTAGATTCGTTATCCGACGTAGTGCTCGTATTTTCAGACAGCACATAATCTTTATCTCTAATACTCTCATGGCACTTTCTTCCTCAGAACTATAAAAAACCACTGATTTCATCTTCACCGTGCGATCGCCTGTGTAGAACTCCTTTTATACTATCGAATAAATACTCCAGGTAACTGTAGAGTTCTGTATTAACTTTTACTATAATACATCAGGTGGTAAAGCTACATGATGTATATTCTTATAATCTACGTACATGTAACAATGTTACTCAGTCTTGTATTCTCTCTCTATATATCCTATATTGGTATAGGTTCACGGCTCGGTCGTGTATCAAAACATTGCACTGACGAGGTTGACTAAACAAGGTTTTAACCTTAAACTTGCCGACCGCGTCAGGTATCGCGTTCCTTCAAGCTAAACAATAACACTACGTGAACTGCGTAATGTAAATAACCTTCGTCTAGACCTCGGGCTAGTCGGGATGTTTTAAAGATCTAATTTGTGAAATACCGAGTGTTTCTTGATATACTATACCTTCCCTCTTTTGTGAATGCTCACTGTTTTTGTTGTTGCAAAAACGAGGACATTCGAATAAACATAATTAATACATTACATTTTGGAGCATCTAAAAGCTAAACTATACAATGTTATATGTAGTTTTATGCGATTACATAATAACAACAATGATGAATGAAAGGTTGGAATGTTTATATATCTTGCTGTTATGTATCTAATTGCTTGACTGGTAAAATACCAACATTGCATGTTTTTCTTTTAAATTTCAGTAATAATGAATATTTTTAATCAATCTGCTGGATATTTTTTCTCTTGACTGTTAAAATATTTATATATTATTATTGTTATATTATTATTTATATGATATAAACTCTCTTTTTTTTTGTTAAAATATTTATATAATATGGACTCTTATTTTTCTGCTTGGCTGGCCAGCCCAAATGCAAAGAATAATTAAAATTCTAATATACGAAAAAGTAGAAAAATATATACATAAAGTTGAAAGATATACGTATTAAAGTAGTAAGAAAATTACATTATAGCCTATACATACGTTACACGAAATATACATTGTGTTATATGTTATTTTAATGCGCTGCACTTCAGTGTCGAACTTCCTGGTAATAAGCGTCCACATCATATACAGGGTCAATTTTCTCTCCTGACAAATTTTCGAGCAATTCCGCTTTTCGTGCAAAAAGAGGGCAGAATCTATCTTAGAATAGAACGACGCTCATCATCTGGAAGCTTTTCCTCACCCATAGTCATAGTCTGTTGAGGTATATAGGGGAGTAATCCCCTCCGCCAGGTTACTTTCGGTAGCCGTCTGATATAATCTCATGTCGAAAACCATTTTAGCATAAAACCGAGCATTCCTCTCCTTTTGTTCCCTCTCTTTGGGTACACACACTATAACCTTCCAAGAGTGAGGAATGTATCCACTTTGAACGGTGTCAATGACTTCTTTAACACTCACCTCTTCGCATTCTAAGAAGTGGACAACCGCGCTTTTCGTAGTAGGAGGCGGACCGCTGGGAATTCTCCCGTGGAGAGTTCTATGAGCTTGCTTGTCATATTCGTGTATCCACTGTTCACGAGTGGGTATAATGGACTTATCTGATAACAAATCGGATAGCTCTATATGCATATTGAAAGGGATACATTCTTGGATAACCACACCGCTAAACTCGTCTGACATCCAGGGCACTCGAGGGTCCTCATTCCACGTGTTATTTTGGATAGTCTCAACAATCCTGGCGGATGTGCACAATGCGTGATCTATCGGGGGTCATGATCTCTTTTCTTTAAAGTAATTTCTGCAGAAAGTCATAGTGAACATACAGTGAACACGATCACCTGCGTCCTCGAGGCCGGGCTTGTACATGGCGGCTTTTTCTACCCACGCCTTAACACTGGCGTCCATATCAACTATGGGGTGTCCGAAACACTTCCATAGTCCGCTGATCTCCGGAGCCAGATGGACTTCGGCGGTGGTTCTAGGTGGGTGTGTTAGCCTTCTCAGGAGTAGAGTGTAAGGGCGTCAATGACGGTCTGTAATTTGTCGGGTGAGCCATCGAACTCTGCTGGGAAAATTTTGCTTGCTAAATTGAAAAATTCAGCGTTTGTCATAGCCATTTTGCAATCTGTTTGCGTATACTCTTCTGATTTTGCTTCTTCTATGTCCTCTTCTAATACTTCAGGGTCAATATATTCTATACACGAGGTAGGAATCTTATATAGGGCCTTCAACACTTGATACGCTCTTATTACTTTGTCCCTTATTGAAGTGATTTTTTTAACTAAGTACTTGCTCATCGCTTAGAGTTTTGTAAATTGAACGAACAACTTTGATAAATTTATTGTACAAGTTTAGTAAGTTATCACGAATTTCTGTTTTAATGCTTTCCGCTTTCGGAGTCTGTTTTTTAAGAATTCTCTTTGATTCATTGATAATAGCAATTTTTATGTCCTGTATCCCGGACAAGGTCTCTTCCCACTTTATATCGTTCATAAAATAAAATTACTAATATTGCGGGGATACTATGACTTATGAGGTAAAATGGTTAAATAGGTAAAATACTGTGCAAAAATGGAGCAAAAATAAAATCAATAAAATCTATACGTATTGTTACAGTCGTATGGATCCCCCAATAAATAGTCATAGTGTAATGGTATAACTATCATATGTGTAAAATAAATCGTAATAATAATCGTTATCGGAGATAATAATAGTGATAATACATTGATAAGAATAATATAGATTATAGTAAGGATATGGTAAAACACTGCTAATAAAAAAAATGGATCTCCTCTGCTAATAATAAATAGTAAAAAATAATAATACGCTGAATAAAAATGTAAAATCGAAAAATAAAATAGTTCACTGTTGAATAGTGACGCAATCACTTAGATTTTTCAAAAAAATGTCTTACTGCTGTCCTTTTGAGCTGCTAAACTTGGGGTGCCTGCGTCCTGATGACCATACTTCGAGGTAAGCTGCTCTTAGCTTTAAGAATAGGACTGCCATAGCTGCTGTCGCCAAAGCGTACATCGCTATTCTCATGTCCATCGGCATTCTGATTTCATCCTGCTCTACTATGAAGTTGGAGTTCACCACACCCGTATCGGTGACCTCCGCCTGCTTAGAGTTGCATTTGCCCATGTTACACCGGATTCACTGCGGCACACTAAAAACTGACACGCGTTGCGAATGGCAGGGTCGCCATGTAGAACTTTTATACTATCGAATAAATACTCCAGGTAACTGTAGAGTTCTGTATTAACTTTTACTATAATACATCAGATGGTAAAGCTACATGATGTATATTACCTACGTTAGGATGATGTATATTCTTATAATCTACGTACACGTAACAATGTTACTCAGTCTTGTATTCTCTCTCCATATATCCTATATTGGTATAGGTTCACGGCTCGGTCGTGTATCAAAACATTGCACTGACGAGGTTGACTAAACAAGGTTTTAACCTTAGCCTTGCCGACCGTGTCAGATATCGCGTTCATTCAAGCTAAACAATAACACTACGTGAACTGCGTAATGTAAATAACCTTAGTCTAGACCTCGGGCTAGTCGGGATGTTTTAAAGATCTAATTTGTGAAATACCGAGTGTTTCTTGATACACTACACTTGGTATAACTCTACATAGTCTCATAACAATATTAGAACTGGATCCCAAATCCCGTTCGTCAGCCTGTCGATATTTCTCCTGGTTCTCATCATCTCCAGTGTAGATCTCAAAGTTATAAGAAAAACCGTCTGTTCCGCATAAAACATAGAGTTTATAACCCCACTTATGAGGCTTTGTGAGAGGATACCGCTTCAGGTGGTGACGAGCTTTCGTAGCACATAATTGCTCATCCAAAGGCACTGATTGAATTTTTTTAAGATGGCGTCTCAATTTATGTAATCTGTCATGTTCCGCATTTTCTTTAGGACTCATTTTATTATTGTCATTAAAATGTAAGTGTTTTGCCGAATAAATTCAAATCTTTTTTGGCTCATTGTGTTTTCTACTTGCGGAAAACCTAGGTTTGTGGACCAAAAGCTGCGCACATTTGGCATGTGTATTATCGACATATAAATACAAATACCCAAATATTGTTTTATGTCAGTTGCAGAGAGCATAGCTGGCTTATTAGGTTTCTTTTGAATTGAATAAAGGTTAGATTCGTTGGACATTTTCTCAAAGAGGCTGTCGTCAAAAAATATTTAAAAATTGCAAAGGGGATTTCAAGGTCACTTATTGAGGCTGGAAGTGACTAATTTCCTCTAAATGCCAAGGCTTCATCATTCAAGACTAGATTTTGTTTGCGCCATATTAGTTTCGCGTACATTTTCCCCAACTCACCTAGAGCTTGCTTGGATGTTTTGCTCCATCCTATCATTATTTGTCATCAGATCAATGCTAGCCTCATCTGGATTTCCAGCAGGAAATAAAATAGTTCCATCTTCTAATTCCATTGGCAGTTCCTCAATATTCACATTTTCTAACTCTTCGACATTGAAAGAAATTTCTTGTTCTCTGTCTGAACTAGTTTCAATCTCATCCTCGCTATCTGAATTAGTTTCAAAGTCGTCTTCACTCTCCGACAAGTGAGAGATAGCTGCTTCTAAATCATTTTGCGTGAGGAAGGGTTTTGTCCATTTCCTATTCGACGTCTATAAAGAAAAAAAGATAGGCTGTAACCGACAAACATTAGGCTTGTTTCAACCCGCCACCAAAATCATTCAGAATGGTAACTTTCATTCCATCAACTTATTTGTCAATTTTGCCAAACGTTCAACTAGTCAAAAAGTATTTTGACGACTGGAAATTACCGTTCTGAAACGGGTTTTATGGTAGGCTGGAACAAAGCTATTATAATTATACCTATTATATTTTGTACCCAGAAAAACTCTATGTATCAAATTATATACATGTTTAATTATTTCCTAAATACTATCAGTAGGTGACAGTAAATAAGCCATAAGTAAATTAAGTGGTTAGTACTACTTACCATTTACAAGAAATATAACTCACTATAAGCAATTAAATTACTAAAATTCACGAAAAAAATGTACAAACAAGCAGCCACTATGCAGCGGGTCTTACTCTGTCAGCAGACAACCACCAAATAAATGCAACAGCAGCACATCCCATGGCGTTGACGTCATTATAGTCCTTACTACATTATAAAATGCGGTTGTATCAAATATGAGACGAAATGCAGTTATATGTTAATATTTCGCTTTTAAATGTGTGTTGTATCTAATTTGATACAGTACGCAGTGAGGCGCGACAATCAGTTCTAACTTATTCCTATTTGGTATGTCACAACTAACCAAAATTGCTCTGTCAATAAAAATTATTATTTTATAAACAATATGCGATAAGTAGGAGGCTTGGGCTTTCCAGTGGCGGCGTTCGGGTGACACCGTAACATAGATCAGTGGTTCATATGCAGAGTATATGTTCACCATTTCAGTATTAACTGTACTGTTAATTCTACGTCCTCAATATTCAACAACGTAAATTTTAATCTTAAGTTATCTGTTGTATTTTATACATACTGTCTAAAGCATCTTAACATTCTTAATTATATTATACATTTAATTTTAAGTTAACTTATATTGTATACATACTGTCTAAAGCATCTTAACTATATTATACATTTACTCTTAAGTAATTAACTTTCATATTTTATATAAACTAACTGAAGCAGCTTAACTATATTATACATTTAATCTTAAGTTAACTTTTATACATTATATACTGTTTAAAGCATAAATATGCGAAAATGGGCAATAAACGACGAGTATAATGATTATTATTATTCTATAGAACAAATAGTTTACACCATACAAAAATCATTGAATTTAAAAAATTGTACACGAAAAGTCAAAAGTACAAAATTTCCTATATGCGATTAAAACTAAATTCCATGTGGTACAAATTTTAGCCAAGAATAAAAAATAACTAAATAATTTTATTTTATTTAATTTCTTAATTTTTTTTCTGTTGGCATCAGTCACCTCATTACTTTTTCTCTTTTTGTGCTTCTCCTGTGCAATCCTTAAGTTTCTAAAATTCATTCCAATTCTGGTTCTTAATTTACAAAAATCTCGAATAATATTTATTGGATATCCAGTTGCTTGAGCATTTTCCTTTTTAAAAGCTTTAACAGCCAAATTGGCCACCACCCTAGGGCCTTTTCTTAATGTTTCACCATGATGGACTTCAAAAAAGGGTTCTATTTTTTTATTTTGTTCAACCAATTTTGTGACGGTTTTATCAGTCCTCCATAAGACAACTGCTGGACCCAGGATGGAATATTATAGGCATGGTCTAACTTTATTTTGTAACTTGTTTGCCCTAGACTAGGGAGTGTTTGCTTATGCTTATATGCCAGGTAACCTGCAATATATTCTAAGGCATGGTTACTTCACGAGACAAGTCAGATCTTGCTGCAGCTGAAGTTGAGGCTACTGCTGATGTGTTTGAAGTTGTAGATGAAAAAGAGCTACTTTCTGATTCATCTAGGTTTTAAATTTTTATTGAAATTTTAATATTTGCAGAGTCTAGAACTTTAGGAACTATGTACTCATCTAAAACCTTTTCCTCTGTATTGACTTTACTGTCAAAAACCCCAGGATTTTTGCCCAGCATTATTATTCTTATGCGGTATATAGTGGATAAAAAGGACTAGGCTGTTCATAAAGTCTACCTCTACTTCGGATCTGAAAGAAAAAGTTCTCCAAACTATCTTGGTTTAGTCGATGCGTACAAATGTATGAAATATTTAATTTGCTTTTTAAATCATTAAATAATTGTTTTAAGGAGTATATGGAAATTATCATTCCTTGTCGAAAAATTTTCAGTTTTTTCCCCACGGCTCATAGTTTTTATAATGTCAATCATTTTATTAAGATGGCTTTCCTGATTTATTAAATCCATTCCGTAGGCATATTTGGTAGGAACATTGCCCTTTGGACAATAAGCATTAAATATGTCAAACCAATAATTAAATTTTTTTATAAAATTGCTAAGGGTTTCAGCCATTTGGTTGTTACTTCCAGGCTTGAATCGGAGCAAACCTCTGGAAACTGAATTTGATAGCAGCTGGGCAGCTAACCTAATATTCTGTCGCTGGCTTTTCTCACACTATGTGCTTTTCCAACAGGAAATAACTTCTGTATCTGTCAAAGATACCAAGGTTTGCAAAGGGCCTTTATTTATATAGGAGCCATCCTCCAACACAAATCCAACATCAATCAGCCAGTTGCGTAATAGTTTAAGCAAAGGTGGTGTATCAGCAAACATGCTGGCACCACAATCGCTGACACATGCTACCACATTGTATGATATTTTGTTAACTTTTATAATATCACATACTATTTGTTTTGTCATTCGCTGGTCAAAGTCAATATAAACTGGCTGCTTCCATTGTGAAAACAAACTTCTGGCCATAACCACCCACACTTGACTATGCGGACCCAGCACTTCATCTCTAGCAACAATATATGTTTTAATTAGACTGATGATGTTGCCACTAAAGCTCATTTTTTCTAATTTTTTTAACAAAATCTCTATCCATTATGGCATATTTATTTAGAAAAGTAGTCATTCTACATGTAATGATTTTCTCAAGAATTTTTGAGAATATACTTCTTATAACGGATATTGGCCGATAATTATTCATGCAACTTTTACTAGCAGCCTTATAAACCGGATTAATTCTAGACACTTTTAATACATCAGGAAAAATTCCACTATTCAGTACATTATTTATGAGCATAACCAATCCAGGAAGCAAATCTTCTTTAAGGTTTAACAAATCTCTGTCATCATCACCCAAAGCTGAGTCTATTTAATTCCATGATAATTTCTCTTGTTTTAATTTTATTTATTTGATCTAAAAAGTAACTATTTTCACAGTATATTTGCCCCTCACTCTGTTAATTTTTTTTGATCATGCTTCATTCTCTATTGCCCCAACAATATGAAAACTTATTTTTGTTTTGTTCAAAGGAAAATATCCGTCATCGGACATTCAATATTCTTACTTTGTAAAATATGTTCATGAGAAATTTACATTTTGGTCGTTCACAAAGGGACACTTACTGTAAGTGTGGAGAACTAGATCTTAAATTAAAAAATCCTTCTCTTGGAGATGCAAAATAGTTTTATATTGTGAACTACTAAAAAGCATAAACCTACTAATAAAATATCACCCTGTCCTAAGTTTAAACTTGAACTTGACAAATGTTATATAAACATTCACTGTTAATTATAAACAACTTGAGCGGTCGACGGGAGCGATTTTAATCTTTAGTGATGCAGCCATCAGCATTTTGTAACATATAAATCCGCGGGCAAACGCCAACTTCATCAGGCTTTCGGGTCTCTCAATTCCGCTCAATCTAGTTGCGGGGCAGTACACAGGTACGTCCACTTCTAGTTGTTCTATCCCACAACCCCCATATGTGTGAACACCTATGCACAGGCATAGGGCGATCAGGTTCTTACCTAACCTGGATGAACGTATGAACAGATATACGGCATTCGAGGCTACTAAAAGTATAGAGAGAGTCGAATTTACGAGTGAAGTATCAGAATTTCCAGTAAAGGGATAGTTTTTAGGGAGTTTTAAAAAGTAGTGAAAGTGCCTTAGCAATTTGTGATAAACTTAAACCAGAAAGACACCTTATAAATATCAGAACAAATACCTAAATAAAAGACAACTCTGCTCACATATACTTTATTAATAAAAGTGACGTCGCTTGCTAGAAAAACTTTGAGCTAAGCCTCCCTCGAGAAGACATGCTTTTTATGCTAATTGGGTATAGTGTAAACTCTTTATTCATCTATAAACTTAAACACGCCTTTATTAGTATACAGTCTAACCGTTGTTATGTTTGTTTGTAAATAAACTTGTTATTATTCCTTTATTATCTCTTCTCAACTTGACGTAGTGCGTTCCTAAATCTGAGCTACTCTCCTACACGCTAAGTAAGGCGTGGCGTCACAGTTAAAAAATACAAATTGTGACAATATGTCACTAAAGATATGTAACGATGAGTGCAAGGATCGTGATGAATTGGCAATAATACAATTCTCCTACATGCAAAATGTACACTTGCGAGAATTTCCAGTTCAGAACTTGTTTTGTTTAACACCGATAACAGTTAATATTTTTGGTATACACAACTGTAAGACTGCAAAGCATTCATCCATATTTACCATGAAGGTATCGCCAGTAAGGGACCAAGCGTCTAGGAGGCTTCTGGAAAAGAAATCTTAAGATGTTATCATATAATTAAGGCATTGATTATATTAATTTCTCGAAAGGCACTAAATATTAGTTAGTACCTTTCCGAAATAAACGATTCATATATATTATATTATTTGTAGCTATCTAAAATATCATATCCAAAGATAAAAGTTGAACATTAATAA
Organism: Pissodes strobi; assembly: GCA_016904865.1. Taxonomy (NCBI): domain Eukaryota; kingdom Metazoa; phylum Arthropoda; class Insecta; order Coleoptera; family Curculionidae; genus Pissodes; species Pissodes strobi. The sequence goes on from JAEQML010061507.1 coordinate 14,106, forward strand.
GTTAAAAATTCCTTTTATTCTACAAGCAAGTATATTTGTATCTATGTACAGGGTGGCTCGTTTTCGTGTCTATATATGGGGAACTCGAAAACCGTAAGAGATACAGGGTCGGTCAAATTAAGGCAAAATTGCGCATTTAGGTGTCTAACAATATGCCGTTTAGAAAGTTTCAAAATTCCGAGTATTTCCGGAGATATCCGGAAAAAACCGAAATGTTGAAAAATCGTTTTATTTTTTTCCTAGGCTTGTTTAAAAACTGATCTCAAATTGAATTGCACTTTTGCATTGCCACTTTCTCCGCTCTATCCAATGATGATATCCAATTTGAAATCCGACGTTTCGTCTCCAAGGGATCATCATCAACTTTCTTTTTTTAAATACAAACTTTAATTTTTTTTCGTGTTTCAGAGGGTATTGGCGTTATTAATATGAGTATATGTTTTTTTTTATTATTTTCTTTAATTTTAATTTTTTTTCAACTTAAATATTTTGCTTTGGCGTAATTTTAAATAATTATTTAGGTGATACTATAGGTACTTTGATGGAAAAATACACCTATTGGAATTTTGCCTATAAATTATTTTTTCATTATTATTTATATGCAAAATTCCAATAGGTGTGTTTTCCGTCAAAGTACCTATTATAGTATCACGCAGTATGAATATAAATTGTTTATGTTCTCTATTAAAAAAAAATTAATTGGTTAAAAGTTGAAAATATTTCATCTTTGCACTAAGCAACTTGTTTGAGTAATAGTTCATGGCATATTCTCGTAAAAAAATAATTTTACTATTTTTTATTTTCAATACGGGCTCCAATTTTCCACTTAATACAAAAACCAAAATAAAATGTTTTTAAAGAATATAAAAATTTCAAAAGTACCTACCTTAAATTATTTGAAATTACGCCAAAGCAAAATATATAAATTAAAAACAAATTATTAAAAATTAAAAAAAAAAAATAAAAAAAGACTCATACTCATATTAATAACGCCAATACCATCTGAAAACCGATAAAAAAATTAAAGTTCGTATTTTTAAAAAAGACAGTTGATGATGATCCCTTGAAGACGAAAGTCGGATTTCAAACTGGATAACATTATTGGATAGAGCGGAAAAAGTGACAATGCAAAAGTGCAATTCAATTTGAAATCCATTTTTAAATAAGCACAGGAAAAAAATAAAACAATTTTTGAAAATTTCGTTTTTTTCCGGATATCTCCGTAAATACTCGGAATTTTAAAACTTTCTAAACGGCATATTGTTAGGCACCTAAATGCGCAACTTTGCCTTAATTTGACCGACACTGTATCTCTTACGGTTTTCGAGTTCCCCATACATAGAGACGAATTCGAGCCACCCTGTACATGTTTACTGATATTCAAAATAGTAATTTTCTTGTGGCATTCAGAGTTCGACATTTTATTTCCAAATTATGGAAAATAAAATTGAATTAAGAAAGCCTTAGTTTTATAAATGAAGAGTAAAGGCTGTGTGCATGTAAGAAACATAGTAATGAAACAATCTTTGTATATCATGCAAAATTTAATCCAAAGGGACTTCTATAAAGAGCGTAACAGAGCGCTTTCGGCCGTAGTCATCATCAGTGTTACCTGAAAGCAAGTAAAAGAACCCCCTGTCAGTGGAGAGTCAAAGAATGTTGTCGAGTTTCGAGTTGAGACAATGGTTAATTTGGTAAACATTTTTGATGAGATGAACACTGTTGCGTTCAGTTATAAATTTGTTGATTTTTTTTTTATTTACAATTTGTTATTATAAAAAGGGGTTAACTAAAGTTATTGATTAAGAATGATGATTTTTAGTTAATTTTTGTGCGTAAACAAGAAGGAAAATGGTGGACTTCTTTTACTTACTTGTCAGTGGACAAAGGACATATCCACGGAATCAAACAAACAACATAAATCGACAATGGTCACAATTAAATTTCACACATTGTACGTCACAGTTGGTTAAGCTTATCGTATAATTTGTACAAGTTAACTCAATCATAGGCCGATTTTATATCTAGGAATACTGCTAATATAGTTTCGTTCTTTGCAAAAGCCGGATTGACATGGGACGTAATTAGTGCTAAGTTATGATTAACACCCATGCCTTTACGGAGACCGACTTGATATGGACTAAAAAATTTGTTTACCTTCCAAAATAAACTCCAAACGATTCTTAATTAAAATTTCTAATACTTTGAGGTAACATGATGACATAATTATTGGCCTATAATTTTCAATATTACTGGAGTTTTTGTTGGGTTTTAGTATTGGTATTATGTTATATTTTTTCCATTCATTAGGAATTGGTAATCCCTTTAAGATAAAGTACTGATTAATTAGGGCCGTTTATATTTGAAGTGGTAAGTACTTAAGCATTTCATATGAAACGTCATCCATACCCGGAGCAGATGAATTTTTATTTCATAAACCAACCTCAAATTCCTCAATAGTAAAGGGTTCAATATCTTCCGAAGGAAGTTTTAACGAAAAGAGAGGGCCATATTATTTAAGATTTGTAACCGCATTTCATTTTCTATATGTTGTTTTTTGTTCTGCATTTTACCTTTAAACTTATTTATCTTTTCCCATACTTGCCAGATATTAGAATTTCTATTTATATATTACAAAATAGGATAAAGTTCATTTTCTTTTTCTTTCTAAGTTCTTTCTTTGTGAATGCTATGTATTTTTTGACCAAAATAAAATTTTCTATAGACGGTGCTCCTTGAATTGTTTTTGTTACTCCTGTCTTTGTTTTATTAAGTTTGAACATTCATCATCCCATCAGGGGTTGCCAAGTCTACCGGGACTGTTATTAATTTTCTCAGGGATTGCCTGTTTTGCAGCTGAATCAATTATGTTAGTAAGAGTTAGGAGATCAACGGTGTTGTTATTTAGCGAGTATTCAACTATAACTTTTTCATAGTAGAGGGCCCAATCTGCTTTATGGAAGTTTCGTGTGTAGTATGGGATCATTTTACAGTTTTTTATAGATATGTTAGAATCCTTTCCATCTTTTGGGTTAGTCGTCATCTGGCCTATCGAAATCTTTGTGGTGTTGCTTTTGACAATATTTAATTGCAAAATCCTTAAACTTGAATTGGTTTTCAGGTGAAATATGTATAAAATTAGCCGTCATTGTTTTAATGAAGTCTGTTTCATCTCCTGATGAACCAGGTTGTGTATTATTCAATTTATTTTTCAAGGCACTAATAGGCTATATATTGGATACCATACTCATCAACATAAGAGATGAGATCGTTATTATCCGATCTGGAGTTAAGGGTATATAATTGTTCATTGTGCTCACTTTTATTATAACTTTTTTGTATTACTCTTTTTTTATTGTTGTCGTTTACAACAACTTGTTGAAAGGTTCTCTTGGTTTTTGTCGAGTTAAAGTCTGTTGCTCTTCTTTGTGAAGGGGTAGTGACTTGATTATTAGTAGAAATATTAGTCTAAGTTTGAGTTCTAGTCATGTTTGGGAAGTTTCTAGGATCGTATACATAGTCTCCATTCTCTATGTATGTCTTGGGGCATTGTTTGTCCGCATCATAATATGTTTAGTTTTCGAATGCCATTAAATGTTTAATGTTTTGTTGTCTTTTGTACTCAGGACATGTTTTACTTATAGTCTTATGACTTTCTCTGCCAAAGTGACAATTTGTTTTGCATGTGAGATTTTCTACCTCCTCCTTCTCGTCATGTTTTTTTTCCACCCAATTATAGGACTTCTCTTAACCCTTGCAATTTTTCCTTGTATGTCCGTACCGTAAACATGAATAACATTGAGTTACCGGTGATATGTAAACATTCACCGGGTATGGGAGGTTGGTTCCTTTAAATGTAAACAGAATAGTGCCCGTTGGCACATATTCTGCTTTGTGGTCTTTTAGTACTTTGCGATTCAATCTTTTAGCATCTAAAATTTCCACATTAGATTTACAGAAACTAGCGACATTCTTTATGCCTTCGTCAAGGTCAATGTGCCTAACTAATCCCTTACATCTAACAAAGTTACCCGGTATATATACTTTATAGCCCTTTTCTGCAAGAGCTTTATTCTTTATAAATTCATTGGCTGATTGAGCATTTATATATTCAATAGATATTCTATTAAGGCCTTAGTTGTTAATTTTCCTCACGTTTCCGAGATTAAGTTGAAATATTTCCCGTGCTATTTTAAGCGCAGATAGCCTTCCTATATTACCATTATCACCCGTTCCTTGCGATTCAATATAAACGACAAATAAGCCGGTATGTCTAGCATCATAAAAAAAAACGAATTGTTCGAGTCAGTGTTGACTGGGTTTTGTGTTGTACCTATAATGTTGTTAACCTCTTCTTGACCCATATTATTATCAAAAAAATCCGAATCATAATGCTCTGATGGGGGGTTCCCACCCCTGGGTCAAACATCTTGACCCTCCAAAAAATCTAGATTATATGAATAACAAGGCACGGAAAATAAATTAAATATATATTATATTATATATACAAGAATAAGTCTCAGAAAACTAGCCAGCACAGCACAAGCAGATCTAACTCACCCTACAAATCTAACCTTTTTACTACAGTACCAAAAACAGAGGCAGTACAACTTGTTGGCGATCTTCTTCCTTCATGTAATGTCAACGATCAACAGAAAATTAATTTATTGTCGCTTCTAAACCTTTGTTTGTTTCAAGACTTTTCAATTTAACAACAAATATTATAAACAACCTGATGGCTTGACAATGTGCAGCTGTCTTTCTCCTTTTTTAGCAGATGTTTTTATGAACAATTTGGAGAACAGTCATATAGTCACTCCCATAAATCGAGAGATCCTTCATTGGTTCCGTTATGTGGCTGATTGTCGTTACTTCCTTGATTGCGATGCTCAGGGGGTCAGCGCTCTTTTAGACTAGCTAAATATCATCCATCCGAACATCAATTTTACAATCGAACTTGAAAATAATAATAAACTTAATTTTTTGGACATCACTGTTCATAGAGCGATGGACAGTCTTGAGTTTTCGATCTATAGAAAACCTACTCAAACGGACCACACTATATCTTACTTGCCCCACCACCCGTGGCAACACAAGATGGCAGCTTTTCATTGCTATGTCAATAGGTTACTTAATATACGTTTGTCTACTGTCGAATACAACAAAGAAGTAAATATAATAAGACAAATCGCTTTCAACAACCATTTTGACCCTAATCTTGTTGACACTTTAATCAATAAAACAAAACTCAAAAAACTTAGAAAAGAACTTTCTCACAGCTAATAGGAGGGTCGCTTGATCAAGCATTTTCTATTTCAAATAATTACTCCTATTTTTACTACAGGAATGTAATTCAATGTTGTTTAATTTTTTATTTGTTAGAGTTGAGTTAGCCCAGGCTATGGTAATCTTTCTTTCTCTTCTTTCTCTATCCTATCGAGTTGAGTTAGCTTAGGCTAATTTAATCTACTTCCATCCCTTTTTCTTTATTTTCAAGTCGAGTTAGCTTAGGCTAAATTCATCCCTTCTTAAGTTAGTCCTCTATGAGTTGAGTTAGCTCAGGCTATTGTCATCTCCTTTCTTTTCTTTTCTATCCGTCGAGTTGAGTTAGCTTAGGCTAACCTCATCTCTAAGTTAGTCCTCTATTTTCACTTGATCAAGTACTTTCTTCCTTCCAAACCAACTTTCAAGCCACCATTTAAGCAGTCAACCGAATTTTCAAGTATTCATTTGCAGATTGGGCACTTAATACATATTATGGCATTTGGTTAGTCTCATCTGGCATAGTAGCAACTCCTTTTGTACGTTAGGTTAACTTTAGACCATTACAGTTACTTTATTTAATTTTATCTCTCAACTTAATATTTGTCTTTTCAAAATTCTAAATTCAAAATTACCGCCGTTTTTCGACGTATAAGCGTCATCAGTCTGCTTGCCAAGACTGTCAATAGCGACACATTTGATGTGTCATCCAAAAGCGTTGGTCTTGGTACCATGCTTTTATTTTAATTTATAATGATTTTAATCTAAATTATGTGAATCATTTCTCAAAAATGTGACGTACAATGTGTGAAATTTAATTGTGACCACTGTGATTTGTGTTGTTTGTTTGATTCCATGGATATGTCCTTTGTCCACTGACACGTAAGTAAAAGAAGTCCACCATTTTCCTTCTTTTTTACGCACAAAAATGAACTAAAAATCATTATTCTTAATCAATAACTTTAGTTAACCCCTTTCAACAAATTTATAACTGAACGCAACAGTGTTCATCTCAACAAAATTTTTACCAAAATAACCATTGTCTCAACTCGACAACATTCTTTGACTCTCCACTGACAGGGAGTTCTTTACTTGCTTTCAGGTAACACAGATGATGGCTACGGCCGAAAGCGCTCTGTTACGCTCTTTATAGAACTCCCCTTTGGATTAAATTTTGCATGATATACAAAGATTGTTTCATTACTTAGTTTTATAACTTGTGTGTATTAAGTAGTAAGTATTACATTCATAATGCTAATAACATGGGAGCTTATGAATGGAAAAGCCTTAATATATTGTAATCTACTAAAATGCATAAGCTACTAAACAAATATCAACTATATCAAACTATAAACAACGGGAGCGACTTTGAACCTTATGCATGCAACGATCATCACTTTGTTTTATATAAATACGCTACCGAATCCTCAGTTCGGCAGACTTAGTCTCACCTCCAGCTCCCAAGGTTAGTCACTTGACGACTGCCTCCTGGGTTCTATCCGCCCCTAGAGTTAGTCATACGACTGCTTTAGGTTCAATTCCTTTCCTACCAAACCTGGTACCGGTTAGCCACTTGACGACTGCTAGGACCAGGGGTTGCACAACCTCCATAGTAAAGTCTTGACAAGAAGTTTGTCAGAGTGTTGAGAAAGACAAGTGTGTAAATAGTCAGTTAAAAAGTTTAGTGAAAGCTCTTAGTGCTCTTAAATAAAACCCAACCCTTAAGAAAAACTATAAATTATAAGACAGTAAACAAAGACCTATAAACAGTACCTCAAATCGAGAAAACATGCGCACCGTAGTAATCGGGTATAATAGAATCTCATTTTCTCTGACCAATAATTGTTGTTAAAGTTTTATCGTTAATACATTGTTATTGTTATAAACTAAACGTGCTTACTTTATCATCTCTTCTTACCCCACGTAACGAGATCCCGGTCTATCTCAGTTACCCCCCGGCACGCTAAACAAGGCGCGTCCTCACGAGTAGAACATTCAGTGGTAGATTAAAGGAAGCATTGAGACCCCGTCATTGTACTAATCGCGACGAGGCTCTTCTCTGAGAAGTTATTCTTTTAAATAAACGCGCAACCCCCCTAAATTACTCGTGACCCGTGGTGGAGGTGCCGAAGCTACCCCTGAAACTATAAATTATAATACAATTAACAAAAACTTTATAAACAGTACCTCTCGCTCTCAAATCATGCGCGACCTAGTGTACTCGGGTACAGTCGCCATCTCTATTACATTTTTTGACAAGAGACATCGTGAACATTTTATCGTCAAGTCGTTTCGCAATAGACGACGTCATTGATATTAGAACCACGTGGTAGAGACGTGCCGTAATTTACGTTAGAAAAATGGTAGATCAAGAAAAACAATTAAATTATAATTGAAAAATTCAAATCGCGCGCCTGTTATCTTTCGCGCAGTGTTGTTGGGCAAATAAAACTAATGAAGCTCAAAAATTTTTATTTACAATGATAAGGCAATTTTAAATTACGCGCGTTCAAGCTACGTCCATTGCTGCATACACGTCACCATCTTACGGCGGACGCTAAAAGCTGCAAGGCCATTGAATCCAAGCGCCACCGCTAGTTGGGAAAGGTCAAGAATAGAACCGCATGGTGTGACCAAGGCCAGGTCCGTATCTGCAAGAAAAAAGATAATAAATTAAATACAACTGATTGTTAAATTAAAATGAAGCAATACAACAGATTTGTATAGGAGAAACTAAAGGAAACAATGGAGCAAGAAGCAGGAAAAATTAGTGAAGATGACGAGGATAAGAAAAATAAATTATGTATGGAACAAGTACGCAAATAAAATAAGAAGCTAAAGAAGAAACAAGCAAAAACAAAAATGGGAGGTGGGATCAAAGTCTCAATGTAAATAAAAGTTGTACATAGTGAAACATAAATAAGCATGATATATATCAAAGTGTTATTAAGACAAATATATAGATAAAAACACTTAGGAGATTAAGGAACTATATATAAATAGACAACTATGCACATAGCATAGTATATAGGAGGTATGAAGAAAAAAGAAGCTAGAATAAGTCGTGTTAAGTGAATATTAGTGAGAAGAGCAGTAAACTATGTATGCAAAATAAATAGGTGAAAATAAGGTGAAGATATTCATAATAAAGCACAAGTAAATGGCCCAGTTGCAGGATTATCGTATTCGAGAAAAGCAGGAAAACTGAGTTGCCATTAATATTGTGTATTGAGAGTATATACAGGAGGAATATATGTGTATACGAGGAAGTATTATAAAGTAAAGTGTTGTCCGGCCTAAAAAAGACTGCCACGACGGATTATCTAAATTTAGGCATCGGAAAGTTGAGCATATACGGGCTGAAGTATAGCTGGCTGACGTAAGGAGGTTAAGCAAAAAATTTTGGTACCGCAGAAGCTCGGATTAAATGTTTACATAAACAAGAAATGTTTACGTAAAGCATGAAGAATATAGAAGAAGCATACATAAGTTGAAGAAATATAGAAGTTTATGAGATAAGAAGAAGTATAGTGAGGAAATATATAAGCAAAAGTTGTGTATGTAAGGCATACATAAGGTGAAATAATGGAGAAATGTTTAAGCAAAACATGTTTATACAATGTGTTTAAAAAAGAGCATACATGGTTATATAAATAATAATATAATGTCCTATATTTTGTACATAAAGCTAGTCACATAATGAAGCTTAGATAGATAAGCATAGATACATAGATAGTTAACTTATCACTGCCTCGTGATAAATAAGGAAATAATGTAATAACTAGTCCCGTAATCATAAGTATGGATATGCAGAGAATAAAGTGTTCAGGTAAAGTATGGAAAGAGAGTTGCATACATAAGGTGAAAACATTCGAGAAATAATAACGGAAAGTTGTTGAGAAGCATGCAGAAGTTGAAACAATTGAGGAAATATATAAAGATATGTATATAATACGAGTTTAAAAATAAAGCATACATATTTAAGAAAGTAGTAAATACGGAAGAGATAGAATAAAGTACAGATTAAGTAAAGAATAAGGAAACCTAAGATATGGCAATGTAATATAAAGAAATTAGAATAGATATAGGCATATAGAGATATAGAGAAACAATGTATATATACCAAGAAGATATAAATATGAATTTACCAATTTACCAGATCCTTGCAAGTTTGGCCCAATCATTTCGAGAAGGTACAGATGTGCGCATGCATCAGCAGTTCATCAGGTCCTCAGGAACCAGTTGAAAAGCTATCCAGTTATGACAGAAGTCTCCAGATTTTGCAAGAATCCAGACCTAAAAAGCGAAGAAATGCTTAAGAAAAATATAACAAAAAAAAGCTGAGAAAAGAGCATTTCAATCTCAAAAGATATCTAAATATTGTGAGATATTTGGAGTCAGATATAAATTATAACACAACAATGAAAACAGCAGCAGCAGGACATGCAATATCTGGCAGAAACTGAAAATAATTATCAAAAGACGAGACAACAAACATGAATAAAACTAAAGCTAAGCAATAAAATCCAGCGACTTACCTACAGTTGTAGAAAGAAGACGTGAGGGTCCAGTAGTTATGTCGAAAACCATTCCATGGACAGACTGGGGAAAACTGGAACATGTGGTGCCACAGCAGCCAGCAATGTTAGTTCCGCCAGACCATAAGCCATTAAGTTCCAGGGACTCTTATTATTCCTATTCCATGCTTCCGTAACCTATAAAAGCTATAATTAATCTTCACATAACCACTTCCATGTTAAACTAGCAGTAATACACGTCATCTACAGTTTGGAACGGAATAAATAATCATTGGTAAAATTTTTCTTGTCAACATTCTAGCCCCACATGGAGTACATGGCGAAAAAGGTCATTTACCCTTACCACGCCTTTTCTAACCTCAAACTCAGTCACGCGAAATGTTTCCAAGAAATTCAAACTCATGCATCAAACACTCTTGGATTAGAGTTTTATATGCTCTAGCATTTATTCTTATTTTTAAAGAGGCCAAAGATAATGATTATAGGTAATAAAACACTTACCTTTTCGCTTCAAAGCACCTGCCAAGTTCCAAACTTCATAGGCAAATCCCTGGTCACATTGCAAAAACTACATTCGGCAGGAATATAAAACCGACCATAAGGTGCAAAAATCGAACACAAATCATCGCCATTGCATCAATTTAACAAATTTTAATATAATTTATTTGATCTAGGCGATACACAATGCAAAAAACGCCACCGTCACCATTCACCGTAGAAAGAAATGACAATCACAGCATTTTTCCGGAGGTCAAAAAGTTCGACGAATTGACAGGGGTACAGTCAAAGGAAATAAAAACGAAGAAAGCACCAGAACTTCTGGGCGAATACTCGTTCAAGTAGAGATGGGGCAGACATATCGATACTCAACAAGGGACACGAAGCAAAGATGAATACTTTCTCAGCAGTATGCAAAGGGCGCCATCTAGCCACCAAGAAGTGAGGGACAAGCCAGAAGAAAGAAAATATTGTAGCGTAAAGTATAAGATACCTTTTATTTATTAATGTTATAATGTTACATATTAGAATAATTGACTGTACGATATTTCATGGAACTAAAATCTGTAAATTGTGTACAGATAAACATTTTTAAATATAAACATAGTCAGCAAGCATAAATAAGTCGATTAAGAGACGATAAAAAGTCAGCCGATTTTTGTATAAGTCAACAAGTATTACTGAGTCTAATAAACTGCTATAATTAGAGACATAAAATGCAGCGAGTACATATTAGTCTCGTAAACAGGACCGTAATTTAATATTAGACGTACAAAATAATTTAACATGATTAATAATTTTTTTATAATTACCTGCAATAGTGGTACTCTAGTTAAATAATAGAGAACAGGACGGTATTTATGCAAGTTAATAAAAGTCTATATTTAATAGGAGACTATAACTAAATAATATAAAGACAGCTAGTATGATTCTAGAAAGAAATAAGTCATGTAACAAGTAGGGAGTCGGGGAGGTTATGGGGCGATAAACTATAGGGAGGGTCAGAGTCGTTAGCCGCTCTGGTCTTGTTGGCGTGACGCACAGTAGTCGGCGTGGAGCAGGACCGTAACACAGGGTTTGATCTCTAGGCCACACGCTCACCAACGGAATCGAAATTCCGTGTTCACGACTTACTGCCAGATATCGTCGCCCGCCCTTAACCAACTTGGAGGTCGACTCTACGATTTCCAGGGGAAGAAACACTCACTCTCCACAGTCGCAAAACACTCGTACCACCAG
>JAEQML010061508.1:0-25640 GCA_016904865.1 Pissodes strobi
GAACTTGGCATTTATTTGATTGATTGGTTAAGATACACATAACAACTTAGGTTGAATTTAATAGGAAATAAACATTGCTATAATAGAGAGCCCTTTTATAATTAACAAAGAGAGGCTCTTAGCTTGAAGATATTATTGCTATTACATTACGAAGTGCTATCTTAAACTATAGATTAAGTAATGGCTGCTTTTTTTGCACACTTGCGCACCCCGCGAAGGTAGGAGGGCGATATATCGGCACTCGCGGCAAGCAAAGTACAGAAGCTACAGGGCTAGGCGGCGTTGCCGATACTGTAATTACATACTTGAGACGCGACAACACCCATAAGAGGAACACACAATCATTTTTATCACGTGAAAACTAAACTTTTGTCATGTCATGCGTCATTTACGTCTTCCGTTGGGTGACACAAAAAATGGTAGTCTTTTACTTAGACAAGGACCTAACTGCGAAATTATAAGTATAATAGTCTATTTTTACAATAATTTTGTAATGTAATGTCTGTATTTCATATTCACTTTTGACGCATGTATTTCCATCGGCGGCTTACCTCAGATGGTAAACCGCACTCTTAGCATGCGAGTGGTGTCGGGATAGATGCCCGGCGCCTACAAGAAACTTATTTTTAAAATTTTTTAATATGACTTTGTTAAAGATTTCACTTCGGTCCAATGGCCATATCATCTCCACTGTAATCAAATAGTCATTCTCCATAACAAAGTTTACTCAATAGAAAGTACCATGTATTCCTCCATGCCCCTTCTTAAGTGATTTTACAATGTATAGTTTACTAAATAGAAAGTACCATGTATTCCTCCATGTCTTAAGTGCATGGGCGTAGACAGGATTTTTTCTCAGGGGGGGGGGGGGCGAACCGTAGACAAGGGCGCAGTGGTCCCGTGGGCAGAGGTTAAGGGGGTGCCACGCCCAATTTTTACCCAAAAGTCGTTAAAATCTTTAAAAAAACAAAGATTCGGTACCCTCTTGACCGGTATGGCATAAATGGTATGTTGCAAAATGAGTCGGTTAAATTCCCAGGGGGGCCATGACGCCCCCCCCCCCTGTCTACGCCCATGCTTAAGTGATTTTACAATGCATCTAAAATTTCTAGATATTATTTTAATGGGCAGACGGCCACCGAGGAAATGTTTTTAAATCCAGCCACTTTTAATTATTTCGAAAGCCGTACCAAAATTGTAACCGGTATTGTTGGATCAGCTAACAAAGTGTGGTTAGGTAAGTGTAATATACTCAATGAAATGTATCCTGTCCAGAGCTCTGTCCTGTCGTAGTATAGATACTCCAGGGAAATAAGGTAAAAAAAGAGGCCATCTGCGGAATGAGGCCGAACAAGCTGAATTTTTGCAGAGACCTTCGTTTTGAGGAGCGCGCATTCGTAATAAGTAGTACTGTATTATATGATCATCTGCAAAAATATTTTGAGTATGAATTAAGTCCATATCCAACATCACTATTTGACAATGAGGGCATGCGAAAAACCGCAAAATCAAAATTGTATATGATGGAGCCTGTCAATATTGAACTCGATGAAGATAATGTAACCTACGTCATCGATGGTGAATTTTTGCTACATCGTGTCGTTGGAACAAAAACGATACTTTCTCCGACACTCTGGATAGATATGTTACATATTTGCAAAGGCATCTTGGTTCTAATATAATTGTTATATTTGACGGATACTCAGACAACTCTAGAAATATAAAAGCAATGGAGCAATTAAGACGAAGCACTGCACTGTCTACATCTTATGAAGTTCGCTTTGATGCAACAATGATTGTGCCAGTCACCCAAGAAAAGTTCTTATCAAGGATGATGCAGATGTTCTAATCATCGAAACAGCCATGGAAGTATCGGAAAAGGAAAGAACCGCCGTCATCATTGGAGAAGACATTGATTTGCTTGTTCTCTTAATAGGACGAACTAAGTCACATCACCGACAAATCTTCTTAAAGAAAATTGGCAAAGGGACTACATCAACACGAATTTATTCGTCTAAAAGTCTCGACAAATATCGTCTTTGCAAAGAACATATTTTGTTTTTGCATGCCCTCACTGGATGCGACACTACAAAGGCACTATTCAACAAAGGAAAACTTCAGGTTATGACGATGTTTGAGAAACATCCCGATTTGACTCACTCGGCTCAAATATTTCAAGCAGAAAACTGCCCGCCAGATACAGTATTTCAGAACGGAAAGCGTTTTCTGTTAGCTATATATGGTGCTCCAAAAGACGAAGTGAACCTTGACAAATTTAGATACACCCAATTCATTAAGGCTACACGACTTAATAAACCTGTTTAATTGTCATCCCTTCCACCTACCAGTGAAGCAGCTCGACAGCATATTTATCGGGTCTACTACCAAGTACAAATTTGGCTAGGGAAAAATCTACAACCCGAAGAATGGGGTTGGGATTTAAAAAACGACATATTACAGCCGAAAACATCACTACTGACACCTGCTCCAGACGAACTATTAAATACAATATTCCGTAATTGTAAAAAGGGTGCGCAGTGCGGGTGTAGAAAAGTCGGGCTGCCATGCTCCAAAGTTTGTGATCAGTGTCACGGACAGGCATGCCTGAACCCGTCAACAGAGTTGCAAAACATCGAAGACTTCAGTGACCTTGAGCCTGAAGAGGTTTTGTCAACAGACATATAACCAACAGATATAAAGGAAGCATCTGACGAAGATAATGTGTTGATGGAGGTGCTAGTGGAACCCGACGAAGACGAGGAGGAAGGTAAGGAAACATAAGGCGCGTAGCGCCAGGTGCAAAAAATGATAGATTAATGTTAAAAAACTTTTCCTAAGATCGAAAACATGGATTAGGCCTACTGGGGATACCATGTCAAAAAAAAAAAAACGCGCTTTGCATTCTACTTCAAAAGTGGTGTGGAAAATAATGCATTTTTTGTTATTAATTATTTATTATATATATTTTTTTATAAATAAACAAATTTTTAACAGCTTTAATAATGGGAATTTAATTTTCCAGTCTAACAGATTAATGAAAATGATTTTATATTTATAGGTCTGCAGTATAATACAGTATTACATATTACGAATGCGCGCTCCCGCTTTATCATGCTATATCTCGAAAACGGTTCTTCGTACGAAAAAAATGTATATGAACAATTTTGTAGAGAATACTATTTTACGTAAGTTTTGTTATGGGTTCTTATGACGTCAGATGTACTGGAAGCGAGATTTTCGCGAAAAAACGATTTTCATGACCTTTGACCTTCGATATCTCAAGACGCACAATGGCAGGCATATGAGATTTTTTTGTGCTTCATTAGAACATCAAAACGAAGGTCTCTGAAAAAATTACGCTTGTTCGGCCTCATTCCGCAGAGGAAGTTTTATTTCTCTGGAGTAAGAGTTCATTGAACAAACTTCCTGACTAGACAAACTAAAGTACCCTCGTTTCCTTTTCCTATACAGTCGGTTACTACAATCAAAAGAAGTTTACCACTCTTATAAGGAAATTGACCAATTTATAATAATTAAATTCATTTTACAAATAAAAAATTGAATGGATCATCCCAATATATTGGTCTATTATCTACCCATTTAGTTTTGATAAAAAAAACGTTGAAATATCCGATATTTAAATTTATACGAAAAATAGGGGCTAAAGTTTGTAAACTGGCCCTTTTTTAACCTATTTAATACTTATTGTTTACGATGTGAGCAGTTTTTAAATAAAAGTCAATGGAAAACAATACTAGCTACTCACTCATTCTCTCGAAATTATGAAAAATAACTTAATATAACATGGCACAGTCGGTAGGATACGCATATCCATTTATCATGGAAGGATCTTACTGAAGAAAAGTTCATAATTTCACCATAAACAATTATTTTCACTTAATTCCGATCATTTATAGTAGCGGTGATGCCGTTTACATACCATTTTTGCCGTATCAATCATTGATGATAATACGAAACTGATATACAGGGAATAATTAGACTATAACCAATTTGACGCAATGCTATTCCAAATACGTCGATGTTGTAACAGATTTGAATTAAATCAAAGGAGTGAAGGCTTTACCGTTTGATAATTTATGCTTACTGGGCCTCGTTTTCGGTACTGGTAAAAGGTCCAAACTAATTTAGTTATCTTTTAGGCGAAACTTCTGCGGCATATAATTCAGGTGCGCCAAACATGACCGATAGGATTCTGGCTTCTTTCCTTTGGTTGGATAAACTAGGACTGGGTGCTCAATTGGGATTGGATGTAATAGTAAGACAGACAATTTGGGGCTACTACTATCCACTGTTGGATGTGAACTACAACCCTAATCCTGTAAGACATATTGCTTCTTAAATTTGTGTTATAATAATATCTTTAACATAGAGAAATTCAATTCAATAGAAGAATACAGATTCTCATAAAATCAGATCAAGTCAAAAAACGCTTTATTGTCATAGACATAAAGACATATAACTAAAGGGGTTGTCTCAAAAATCGGTTGTTTTGTTGGCAAAGCTTCCCCATAGTAATAATACTAATAATCCTAATATATCAATAATGTTACATACAACCAACGGTCGTCAAAATACTACATGAAAAAAATATATAAAAAGAGACAAAGAAAAAAAGCAAAACGGCATTACAAGGACAAACAATTTTGATCCAATACATCAGAAACAACGTTACACTTATTTCTTAATATAACAAAATTATTAGCTATGTAAAGACAAAAATGGCGCTTACATGCCGTTAGTTAAAGTTTGTGTATCAAAAAATTCCTCCAAGATTTAGAAAGGATTTACAACTAATAAATCTTTCAATTTGTTTTTTAAACTTATTTAACTTTATACAGATGTAGCGGAAGATAATTAAAAAGAGCTTTGCTGTTAAATATCATAGATTTTTTAAGTGGATACTTCTTCGGCCGCATAAGAGTGATTTTTTAAGGCCGCGGGACGATACGCTTTAAAATTTTCGTCTCGCAAGAGAGATAAAGTCTCTCTCTCTCTCTCTCTCTCTCTCTTTCTCTTATGGAATCGGTATTATGTACATATTATAATTCAAAAGTTCAATGTGCTTACTCTAACTCTAAAACATTATATGAAATCTCTCCAGAAACCTTACAAATCAACTTATACATAATTTTCATTTCATTCTCGGCGTCACTACAAAAAAACAAAATTAGGGGAAATTCGAATTTGAATGCCAGATCATTACAGTTTTATTTGTTTATGGACGTAGAAACATGCTAAAAAGAGAAAGCAATATGGCGGACCGACTCTCGGGACGAAACGATTTGGTTATTTTTTTAAAAAGCATAGTAGGCAGTGAAGTAGGCACTTTTTCGGGTTGTCGTTTAGGTCAAGTAGGTTGTAGGTCAAAAGCGGCACCTTAATTATTAGTACGTTTACATAGACAACCCGAGTCAACGCCCGGTAAGAATTCGTTGACCTGAGTCAAACACGATCCGCGTTTACATCTTTTCGCTTGGACATATTTACAAAATTCTTTTGAACTGAATATGAGAAAAATAATAAGTTATACTTTAGCAGCTATTGAGCATTTCAAAATTCGTTTTTGAAGAATATTTCTTTGGCTGCATGAGACTGACGCTTTGAAATTTTCGTCTCTTGTCTCTTATGGAATCTGGAATCAGTAAAGAAGTATTCACTTCAAACACGTGTACTGGCACTCTGTGAGATAATCTTGTGTTAGGGGAATGTGTGTCATTTTGCCGTATCATTACTGCCGTTTCTAAAATAAATAATGTCATGGTCAGCACCCGCAGCTTCACAATGGGTTACATGAAACCCGAATGCCACCCCCGCACATATATCTTAGAACCCGTTTCTGCAATACAAACACAGCTTGAATAGTTCCCTAGTACAATTTCCCCAAAAACATATATCATATCTTATGTATGCTTCAATCAGACCAAAATATGCAACCCTAGCAGTTTCCCTGTTCAATATTCTGATTCCGTAGCAATTTTGCTTTTAACTGGCCTAGGTATGTGCTTTTCGAATTTCAGTTTATCCTTCAAGGTCTGTTAATAAATTACCTCTCAGTGCTACCTCAATATCACATTTAAAATTCACGCACACATTTTATTTATATTTAATGTTAAGAGATTACAGTCGCACCATTGTTTTATTACACATATGACATATGTTATTGTTAACTGTTCTCTGAAGGCTCAAGGCATTTTATGGGTCCACATGATACTGGCCTTATTTGCAAAACGTGTAAATTGGCCCTCTATGCCGAAAGTTGTAATATCATTAATAGGTATATATGAAAAATAATATTGGGCCTAGTACAGAACCTTGAAGTACAATGTGACTTATCATTCTTTCATTAGCCATCCCACCGGGAAACATTACTCTTTGAGTTATCCCCAACAGATAGGCACGATTTGAACAAATCCAGGATTTTACGTATAAATCGATACCTCTCCAGTTTACCTACCTAGCAAAATGGAATGGTTCACACAGTCAAACGCCTTCTTCAGATCGCAAAATATAAAGCTGCACAGAAGAGAATTAATAATCCCATCAAAAAACATTCGAATAACACATATTATTTCAACACCTAAAAACAAAGTTATCATAAAACAAGATAGCAAAAGTGAAGCAACCTATACCTTGAGACGGAAATAATAGTCAGTGACGTCAGTCACTAGTTCGAAAACAGACCAACGTGAGCGGCTTAAAGTAATATTTAATATTTAACAATAAATCTGGTATGAAATTCTCGAAAAATGCCGCTTATTCTAAATGCGGACACAGCGTTCCGGCACAAAACGTGCACCGCTGCCAAATTCATTGTGGCCCGTATACGCGCGTTACGCGGAGCATTTGAAGCAGCTGTATTTTAACAGAGGTTCGCGATCGACGGACGTAAATGTACTGATATTTTACGACCGTCGGGCGGAGGTCGCAACGTTGCAACAGTAAACGAGCATGTACCT
The DNA here is from genome assembly GCA_016904865.1 of Pissodes strobi. NCBI lineage: Eukaryota > Metazoa > Arthropoda > Insecta > Coleoptera > Curculionidae > Pissodes > Pissodes strobi. The sequence goes on from JAEQML010061508.1 coordinate 6,978, forward strand.
TGTGAGAGATCTGTTGCATTAGTCGCGCTTGCGGGTTTAGGTTATCGTTTTGTTTTAACATTGAAAATGTTTCTGTTTTCCTAAATAGGGCCTCAAATCGTGAAAAAGTGCATGCTACATTTGCCACACATAACGTCGTACGCGTGAGAGATCGTGTTAGCTTGTTTATTTAAACTTAAATTAATTATAACGTATCGGAATCAGTTCTAATGACTAAAATAAATTGGAACTAACTGAAACTAACCGAAAGTGTATTGAACGACTATCCAAGGCTAACGAAAAGCACCAAAACGGGCTAAAACGTATCGAAATAGATTAAAAATATTGAAGTAAGTTAAAACTAACCCAAATTAACCGAATTTTGGTGACTAACCAAAACTAACCAAAAACATTAAAATTGCTTATAACGTATCGGAACCGGTTCAAATGACTAAAATAAATTGGAACTAACTGGAAGTAACCGAAAGATGATTGAATGACTATCCAAAAATAACTAAAAGCACCAAAACGGGCTAAAACATATCGAAATAGATTAAAAAGATTGAAGTAAGTTAAAACTTACCCAAATTAACCGAATTTGGGTGATTAACCAAAACTAACCAAAAGCGCATTAGAATTGCTTATAACATATCGAAAGGTGATTGAATGTCTAATCAAAACTAACCAAGAGTAACTAAGAGCACCAAAACGGGTAAAACATATCGAAATAGATTAAAAATATTGAAGTAAGTTAAAACTAACCCAAATTAACCGAATTTTGGTGACTAACTAAAACTAACCAAAACATTAAAATTGCTTATAACGTACCGGAACCGGTTCAAATGACTAAGATATATTAAAACTAACTGAACTTTCCTGAACGACTAACCAATAGTAACTAAAAGCATCAAAACGGGCTAAAACGCATCGAAATAGATTTAAAATATTGAAGTAAGTTAAAACTAACTTAAATTAACCGAATTTTGGTGACTAACCAAAAACCCTAAAATTGGTTATAGTGTAACGGAACTGGTCCAAATGATTAAAATAAATTAAAATTAACTGAAATTAACCGAAAGTTGATTGAACGACTAACCAATATGGACCAAAAGTAACCAAAGGCATCAAAAGGGGCTAAAACAAGTTGAAACTAACAATTAACCGAATTTTGGCGACTAACTAAAGTTAACCAAAAACATCAAAATTGGATATGACGTATCGGATCCGGTTCAAATGACTAAAATAAATTAAAACTAACTAAACTTAACCAAAAGATGTTTAACCAAAACTAATCAAGAGTAACCTAAAATGGGCTAAGACGTATCGGAACAGATTAAGAATAAAATAAGTAACTAACCCAAATTAACCGAATTTTTGCGACGACCTAAATTATTAACCAAAAACGTTTAAATTGTTTTAACGTATCGGAACCGGTTCAAATTACTCAAATATATTGGAACTTACTGAAAGTAACCGAAAATTGATCCAAAGCTAACCAAAAGTATCTAAAGGCACCAAAACGGGCTAAAACGTATCGAAAAAATTAAAAATATTGAAGTAAGTTGAAACTAATTCAAATTAACCTTATTTTGGTGACTAACCATAAACACTAAAATTGGTTATAACGTTTTGGAACCGGTTCAAATAACTAAAATAAATTAAAACTAACTGAAATTAGCCGAAAGTTGAGTGAACGACTAACCAAAAGTAACCAAAAGCACCAACATGGGCTAAAACATATCAGAACAGATTAAAAATATTAAGGTAAGGTGAAACGAACTTGAATTAACCGAATTTTGCCGACTAACTAAAATTAACCATAACGTATCGGAACCGGTTCAAATTACTAAAATAATTTAAAACTAACTAAAGCCAACCGAAAGCTGATTGAATGACTAACCAAAACTAATCACAAGTAACCAAAAGCACCAAAACGGGCTAAACCGTATCGGAATAGATTGCAAAAATTAAAGTAAGTTAAAACTAACCAAAACGAACCGAATTTTTGCGGCTAACCAAAACTAACCAAAAAGATTGATTTGATTATAACGTATCGGAGTCAGTTCAAATGACTAAAAAAATTGAGCGAGTCTGGTAGTAGTCGAGACACTGATGTGTAAACATATCCTATAACGACATCGATTGTAAAAAAACGACAGGAGCACGTTGTGTTCCCAAGCGGTCACCCATCCAAGTACTAACCCCGCCCGACGTTGCTTAACTTCAGTGATCGGACGTGAACTGGCATTTTTAACATGCTATGGCCGTCGCCTGTACGTTTTAGCTTGGTCATAGAATAAAAATTAGGTTTAATAATCAAGTTTAAAATAATAAAAAATCAACGCGAACGAAGCCCCGGGTAAAAGCTAAAAGTGTCCTATGTTCTTTACTATAATCTTGAAAATATCTGTACAAAATTTCATGATGATCGGAACAGTTTATGCGTGAAAGCGTAAGAAACAAACAAACACATTCGCATCTATAATATTAGTTAGGATTATTTAATAATACTTACTGGCAGCTTCGGAGTGGATTAATTCACTGCACAAATTCGACACGATAATCTAATGCCATCAGGAATAACATCAATATATGGACACAGCTTATTTACCTAGTAATCTTGGGCCGACATCCCTAGATTTGGGAAAGTCAATAACCAAATTTTGCAAATTTTAGAAGAGGGCTATGACTCAATATTGTTTTAAACGTCTGGGCATCTGAATAATACTTTTGACAGTTCGTTTAATTTTAAATAATAATATGCTCCGTTTAAAAACGATTTTAAATGACAAAATTGTATAAAAACCCGAAAATTCGGACTTTTTTAGGACGATAGCCGTGGCTTCTGACGAATTTGTCGTGGATTTTGAAGCGAAAATTCATTTTAAATTAAACCGTCCATTAAAAATAAGCTGTGCTATGGATCCAAATACACTGCGAATATAATAATAAATAAATAATACTTTTGACTGTTCGTTTAATTTAAAATATGCTTTTTTATCATCTAAAATCCATTTAAAATGATTTTAAATGGCAAAATGTATATAATACCGCCCTAGCGGCTAGAATCGGTTTACACATTTTCGTCCCATTTGCCGAGATTTACCCTCATACCGCCGCCTAAGATGTTTACACATCAATAAGTTGGAACTAACGGAAAGTTGTTTGAACGACTAACCAAAAGTGACTAGAAATAGCCAAAACAGGCTAAACAGAATCAGAACAGGTTAAAAATATTACAGTAACGTTATGGCTAATTATATATTAATAGATTTTCCTAATTTTTTCGGTTTTCGTATCTGCACAGTTTTGATGTGTAAACATCTTACGCGACGGTATGAGGGTAATTCTCGGCAAATGGGACGGAAATGTGTAAACCGATTGTGCCATTATAAGCCGTCGCATTGAGGAGCAAGCTAATCCAGGACGTCCGTGAAGGATTTTTATACAATTTTGCCATTTAAAATCGGTTTTAAACGGATTTTAGACGATATAAAAGCATATTTTAAATTAAACGAACCGTCAAAAGTATTATTCAGATCCCCAGACTTTTAAATCAATATTCAGTCATGGCCCTCTTCTATAATTTTTCTTCTATAAGTTTGGTGTTTTTAATGGACGGTTGAATTTAAAATGAATTTTCGCTTCAAAATCCACGACAAATTCGTTCTAAGCCACCGTTATCGTCCTAAAAAAGTCCGAATTTTCGGATTTTTATACAATTGTGTCATTAAAAATCGTTTTTAAGCGGATTTTAGATGATAAAAAAGCATATTATTATTTTAAATAAAACGAACTGTCAAAATTATTATTCAGATGTCTAGACGTTTAAAATAATATTGAGTCATAGCCCTCTTCTAAAATTTGCAAAATTTGATTATTGACTTTCCCAAATCAAAGGATGTCGGCCCAAGATGAGTAGCTGGTAAAAAAAATAAGCTTTGTAGATTTTCGTGTCGAAAGTATGCAGTGAATTAATCCACAGTAGAGTGCTCTAGACGGCCTCAATTCTCCCCCCCTCCAATTTTTTGCCCCCTCACTCCCTCCGGTGACTGAGATAGACCCCGCCCACTTGGTCTTAAGTGTATTCGACCTTGAATGACATTGACCTAATTTCACCTTGAATATCCTTGACATTTGACCTTGAATGTTTTTGAGTTTTTGTTGAAGGTCGCGCATATGACCTTGGGGTTGCTCCAAGCCTGTATGACCTTGAACGTCCTTGGGTGTCTTTTACCTTGAATGACATTGAGATAATTTGATCTTGAACGCCCTTGAGTTTTTGATGTGTAAACATCTTACGCGGCGGTATGAGGGTAAATCTCGGCAAATGGGACGGAAATGTGTAAACCGATTCTAGCCGCTAGGACAGCACTATATACAATTTTGCCATTTAAAATTGTTTTAAACAGATTTTAGCCGATAAAAAAGCATATTTAAAATTAAACGAACCGTCAAAAGTATTATTTTTATTATATTATATTTGCAGTGTATTTGGATCCATATCACAGCTTATTTTTAATAGACGGTTGAATTTAAATTGATTTTCGCTTCAAAATTCACGACAAATTCGTCCGAAGCTATCGTCCTAAAAAAGTCCGAATTTTCGGATTTTTATACAATTTTGCCATTTAAAATCGTATTTAAACGGATTTTAGACGATAAAAAACCATATTATTATTTTAAATTATACGAACTGTCAAAAGTATTATTCAGATGCCCAGACGTTTAAAACAGTAAAATTTGAAAAAGCTGGTTATTGACTGTCTCAAATCAAAGGATGTCGGCCCAAGATTATAAGGTAAATAGGCTGTGTCCATATGTTGATGTTATTCCTGGTGGCATTAGATTTTCGTGTCGAATTTGTGCAGTGAATTAATCCGCTCCGAAGCTGCCAGTGCGTATTATTAAAGAATCCTAACTAATATTATAAATGCGAATGTTTTTGTTTTTATTCTATGAACAAGCTAAAATATACAGGTAACGGCCATAGCACGTTGAAAATGCCAGTTCTCGTCCGATCACTGAAGTTAAGCAACGTCGGGCGTGATTAGTACTTGCATGGGTTACCGCTTGGGAACATAACTTGCTGCTGTCATTTTTTTTACAACCGATGTCGTTATAGGATATGTTTACACATCAGTCTCGAGTACTTGCAGACTCGCTTAATTTTATTTATTTATTTTTATTTTAATTATGATAATGTTTAATATTATTGCTAAAAATGCATTTCTTTAATTATATACCTATATTATAAACACTCGTGTGTTTGTATTTTTACTTTTTTAAACTCTGCTTTTGGAAACTATATGAATTTCAACGCAAATCACATTTTTGCGTTTTTATTCATCATTTTCAATGTCTCCCCGGTTGCATCTTTGCGAAGGACTGTGAATTTTTGTATTGTTAATTCAAAATATTAATTTGTAAAATGGAAAGAGCGAAGCTTTGACAAGTCTTGGCCCCCCTGCGAAAAAAGTGAAAATACATTTAACTGTGGGCGAACATGCATTGGTAAAAACCGTGTATTTTTGTTTGTTAAACGAAGCTATTGATAACGTTACAGCTGATAATTGGCAGAAGTGTATCGAACATGTCATAAAACAAAAAATTATACTACGGTCGAAGTTATAGCTGAACCTCTTATTATCAATGTTGGTTCCGAAAGTACTGATAGTAATGATTCTGAATCAAATTCTGATCAAACCTCCGATAACGAGTAGGAAACTTAAAATTTTATTGATTTTTGATGTAAACGTTCGATGCAACTTTCAATATGGTATTTTATGATAAGAAAACCCCCTTATCATCCATGACTCTTTTTTTCCTAGCCTTAATGAATACATAGTACAATTTGTTTGTAGTACAATTTTGTTGCTTATTACTAGACCTAGGAATAATTTTGATATACGTTTTTTTGCATATTTTAGACTAAAATCATGCATATTTATGTGCATAAACTTTATTTTTTTAAGTGGATATTTGCCTAAGTCTACTTATTACTATTCCATTATATAGTTATTATAACATATTAATTTACAAAGCAATTGTATCCGCCACTGGAATTTCCTTCTCTCTTCCCTTACCCCTCGAGGCGCGCCATAAAACTAAAAATGAGTCACTGACTATTATTTCCGGCTTGAACTTATAGTAACAAATTGAACATTTCTTAGTCAAATTTTAATATGTACCTAACAGACATCAGACTGGCATTGATCATCAACTTAAACAATAACAATGTTTTAAAATTATCTTGCCGAAACAATATTTATGAGATGGAAATAAAACAATAATGATTTAATTATAATATATACAGGGTGTCCGGAAAATACGTGTACAACATTTAATGACAGATTCCTGACCTCCAAATAGGCCGATTTAAGCCAACTTAGTTATATCAGAAATTACTTCGTTTGGCCTACAGAGAGCGCCAAAAATTACAAAAAAAAAAAAATTTTTTTAAATTACGTGAAAGCGTGCTAATTGATTTTCACCATATTTGGTGTATAGTCTAACACCATAAAATGAGGCTTTCCAGTGGTATAGTCACCGGGTGTAAATAAGTGGAAATGCTATAAACGTGGCGTCACATGTTAACAATCCTTTGGATTTTTTATATCATCAACTTTCTGGCAACACAGATAGTTTTTTCTGATACCGCGATCGATTTGGAAGATTATTTACCCCTTGAAAAATTTTCCTAGGATAAGCGGTTTGGCCAGAAAAAAAATATTTTCAATTACTTGACTAACTACTAAATACAGCAATGAAACAGGGAGCAAATAAATAGATATAAATAAATTAAACAAGAAAAAAACATTATTTAAGCAAATGTGCAAAATGGTCTCCATTTTGCTCAATACATTTAGTGACACTCTTTAAAAAATGAAGTTGGACTTTATTTAGAGTCTGGGGATTATTAAAAAGAGTGCCAGCATTTAAAATTCTCGCCAATAAATCATTGCGAGAATTTACGTAGCGTCAATTCTTTAAGATTCATATACTCTGAATCACACTGAAAGAACGCTGCCAGTGCCAGTCCTTTAAATGTAGGGCGTTCATCTTTGTCAAATGCCAAACATTCTAGCATCTTCTGATATATTTCATCCGGACAAGCATCGGGTTTCGTTAATCGCCTCCATTGTCTATTAAAATTATTGCCTCTGCACCCTTGATATCACCATAAGGATGACCACCAAAAGAGTACATTTCCCAAATAGTAACACCAAAACTCCATACGTCACCTTTAGGATCGAATTGTCCATAATTATATGACTCTGGAGCATACCATTTCAAATTCCATTTACCTCCTTTTTCTGCACTATAAAACTCATCGTGAGTTTCTAAAGCTCTGGAGAGTCCAAAATCGCTTATCTTAGCTTGATACTTAGTAGACAGCAATATATTCCTTGCAGCTAAATCTCTATGAACAAATCGATTTTCCTCGAGGTAATGCATTCCACATGCAATTTGCGCTGCCCATATTTTGAATTCAAAATTTGGATTAATTTCACTTTGATGCAAATCGATCTACTGCAGAATCGATCCTAGAGGAACTAATTCTTGAATCATTTGCAGTGGTGGCACAACGCAAATTCCTAAGAGCTTCATTATGCAGTGATGGTTTAAATTTATCATGACTATGGCCTCTCTACGAAAATTATCTTTACTATTTTCTAACTGTTCATTGCGAAGAGTTTTTATGGCTACTTTGACTTCTTCGCCACTTCTATTGACTAACAGACCTTCAAAAACTGAAGCAAATTCTCCTCCTCGTTTCAATCTCTCAGAGGCAATCAAATTATCCTCCTGATCTATATGATTATTATTGTTATTAGCGAAAATTAAGTCACTTGTAAAAAGCTATATTCTGAAATATGTGTGGACTAGGAATGTCATTGTAGGGAGGTTCCTCCACATGAGGTACCATTAATTTAGGCTTTATAGTTTTTTGTTTTTCTTTAAAATTGAGAGGGGAGGTGCATCCGGCTTTGTTGGAGGCGGTACTGGAAGTGTCAATATTGTAGGTAAACCATCTGATAACGTGCTATAGTAATCCACTAAATGTTCTAAAGAATCTAATAAAGGTCTATCATCAATAAACAAGAAATCACCTTCTTTCCTAATTATGTAATTCCAAACTTTTTCATGAAACAGTGATAGAATAAATGCCTCATTTCTTTCACTATATCTCACTAAAAATACTCCACTTTGGGGACTGTATTTTCTTATATTTTCTTCGGCTTCAGGTCTATCTAATGTGCCCTGATAGAATTGATTACGACTAATTTTTGGAGTATGTGACTTATACATTTCTAAGAATTTTGAGCATTCAGTATGTCCTTTTATTCTAGCAAGCTGGGCAGGAACAAGACCCCTCTTTGTTCTAGGGTTGACAGGCGCATTAAAGTTCAACAATTCCTGGACAACTTCCATGTGTCCTTCACTGGCTGCTACATGTAAAGGAACTTCACCATTTTCAGTATTTCGCGCCTGAATATTTGCCTTTCCTGAGGTTACTAATAGTCTAACAGTATCTGGACGATTATACTTACAAGCATAATGTAAAGGTGTAACTCCTTTTGCATCTCTCAAATTGACATTAACTTGATGGAAAATTAATTTTCGTAATATATCATTTTGACCATTAATAGCAGCTAAATGAGCAGCAGTTTTGCCATCTTGATTTTTTGTATCATAGCCAAGGTATCCAGACTGAGCAACTCAGTTACCACCATGTAGTCGCCCACATTTGTAGCCCTATGAAGCAAGTTGGTACTACCAGATCGTCGAATTTCGTGTGGTGGTTGATTACCCTTGATATATTCAGTAAGAACTAATCCATCATCGGAAAGAGGATTCTTTGTATAATAGTTTACGAGATTTTCAAGACCATGGAACTTGACAAGTTCATTTATTGAAAAGAAAGCATCTTCTTGATGTATTCGTATCTGGTAATTATTCACTTGATCATCAGATAGTACAGAAAGAACATAATCACTAGGAGAAGAAATGCTTTCTCTAACTATAAAAAGTCCATTAATTTTTCTGGGATCTTCTAGCAGAAGTTTTTCACCCTCTTCCCTAGTTAACTTGGGATGATACCAGCAAATCTCAGGAGACTGATTCATCGTGATTAGTATTTGTAAGCTTAGTTACCATATGGATTGGACAAATGTCTATCATTTAAACTAAAACTGAATTATTTACTAAATATTCTCATAATCAACTAAAAATATCTTAGGAACTACAAAACAAAAACCTTTTTAACATTTTAACCATAGAAAAAAAGCTAGACCACTTTTTTCAATTTTAAATAGTGTTGGGGAAACACCCCAACACGTGTATAAACTATCGTTTTTCACCGTATAGTTCGGTGAGAACACTCTGTATGTATGTAGAATGAATGAGCCATAATTAAACTCAAATAGATTTATTTCACCCCGGGTACAACCCAATTTGTGCATTTAAATTAGCATATGCCAGTTTTTCAAAACCCCTTAGTCCAAACCTAGACGGACGATCCTTAATGCGATCCTGTACACTAGCTCTGTCGGTATAATAGATTACAATATAGCCAACTTTCACTCGGAAAGGAAATCGTTCTTAATCGTTTTAAATTCAATATATTTGTGTCTCAAATCAGCATTGTGAAAATAGTCTGTCAAAGAAAGAAAGAAGATGTTTTCCCCCTCTCAGATAAAAAACCGACGTAGCTTTCCCGCGTTATTGTCCCTCCCGAAATCATTCGCCTCTAGCGAGCCGCGGTTACAAACCATAATGACAGTTGGGTGGGCGGGGCTTGAGTTGTTTACTATTTGGAGGGTTTGTTTGAATGTTTTGACGATCCAGCGGATTTCCTGTAACGGCTCTAGTGGTGCAGTGGTTCGATGCTGCGTTTCCGACGGGACGCTGCGGGCTCGATTCCCGATAGTGGAAAAGCTTTTTTTTTAAAGTGATGTTTGTAAAAAGTTTTTTTCTATTAATTTTGGGTACGCCTTGGGTTAGCTTTGGTTAGTTTTTTTTTCTTGAGCCCCCGTAGCGAGCGTAGCGACCGGAGAGCCACGCGTGAGTGAAATATTAAAACTTTGATTAAATGTTCTAAAAATGTAAACAAACGATGTCCCGCCTATTATGGTTTATAACCGCTGCTCGCTAGAGTCGAGTCCCGAAATCGTAAGCAAGCAAGACCATATTGCAGCTGAGTTAAGACTAAGGAGGGCTAGAGGGAAGGAGATCAAACGCAATGTTATTATTTTGGTCATGGTTTGTCGACGGTAAATGAGCTTAAGATCTCACCGCCAGAGGGCGTCCGTGTCTTATGCGATAGGAAAAATACATGGTTTCTTATGGACATAGTGGACATTTTTCACTTTTTCTTTATTGGAAACGTATTATTTGATGTTATTTAACCCCTAACCACAGCTTTAGTGTATAAGCTGTACCTTAACCATCGTAGTGCGGTCTCGGTGACGGCAAATTGTGTATGTGTCAAGCCTTCCTGTTTGGAATGGGCAGCCAAGATCTATAAAAATTGTAAGCATCATAAATCGTTAGCGATTTTGCTCAATTCGCTATCGCTCGTTGACATTTCAATTTTAGAGGCTGTAACTTAAAGTAGTTAATTTTTTTCATCAGATGTTTTTCCATAATTTTTAGAATCTGTTAAATAATTTTGCTTAATATAACGAGTTTAGTTCTATCGACAATTTTTTGGCGTTTGTGTAAAAAATTAATAATAGTATATTATGATATAAGTGCATAAGAGGGCCTTTAAAGCACGCGCGACATATTTCAAAACACGACGCGCAGCGGAGTGTTTTGTAAGTCGCAAGGGCTTTAAAGGCCTCTTATACACGTATATCATACGCTATTTTTTTATTAAGAATGCATCATAATCTCAAAAATATTTTAAATATTAAACTTAAGGGATATATTGACGAATATATTAATCTGTCACATTTGACATGATCAAATGTTTCTATAACAACCTTTAAAAAAGTAGGCGCATCATAAACATCATTTTATGCACGCTGCAGCGTACGATAATCGTTGATTATGATGCATGCGTAATAAAAAACATGTTATTCACATTATTTTTTGAACAAGAAATTAGGGTAAAATGTTCATATGCAGTTTTATTTTGGGTTACCCTCTAACCTATAAGAGTATTTGCATTTGCAATGAGCAAAACATTTTATTCTTAATAATTAATATCTGAGAACAATTAGAAATCATTACTGTATTATTCACAAGCATACAGAGAGAGGATATTGATGAATATGATACAAAATTTATCATAATTTTCTTGATATGAAATAAAAACAATCAGCTGTATTCTCAAAATTACGTCTTTTATTTCATGATGCAAAGTACAAAACAACTTCTGCTTAGATTAACTTTGTCCAAACTCATAGTCAATCACATAAACGTAATAAAACACAATTATTAACACCAAGTTTTTTAACAAAAAAAGCGAAACAATCACATATTCTCCATAAGACACCGTGTTAAAAACGTCGCATGGGATCGCAGCGCCAACTATGACAAACTTGTGAACTATTACAAAAGTATGACCAGAAATCCGAATTTCGGCCATTGTCGATTGCTCTCCTTACTTCTAGCCCTCCTTAGTCAAGACGTTCGCTCGAATAGCAGTAAAACGTGCTGTTCTCTGGCCAAAGGTCAAATTCCTTTTTGGGCCAATTTCTCTTGTATGCACAAATATTAGAGAATATTTAGTGCACCTGAGTTATCTTTGTCTAAGGTTGGACAAAGACCTCCTTTTGGGCTTTTTTAAGCAATTCTTCGAAGTCAGAACGATAGCGTTCCCTTTGGAAAATGGAACATAAGATGGCGGAAGGCTGATTGACATTCCTGGTCAAATTTCTGTAAGCAAGGTTAAAGCTGGAGTTATAACTCGTGTCTACACCACCGATCTCCATATATGGATAAGCACAAAGCGATCCAAATCATACTGATTCATGCGCCTTCAGATGTAAACAAAAGAAGGTAATTCTGAGACTGCGCAGTTTCAATTAGCAGGTTATCGATCGATTCCACGTGCTTCATCACCGCATGGCCGCGAATAAGCGACAGGTCCGGATTTTAAGAATTTGGAAAAATATTTTTGCCGTTGTATATATTACCAAAAATTTAAAAGCAAGTTGATAGATGATATATTTAACACAAAAATTGCAAGCCATTGGTTTTTAAAAGAAATAGAATCGACCAACCGATAAAATATACAACTTTTGCTATTTTTTCCGAATCTTGCTTTGTTTTGGAGACAAAAAAAAATAAAAACTATTTCTTTCCTCGTCCCTGGGCGACACAAAAACCAATTAAAAAATGTAAAAATATGACAGTAAGTATATAATTATGTTTAAGGAATAAACCATTGATAGGTATGCAAAAAAATACTACCAAATATTTTGGTACCTACCTAATTTTTACATTCTTTATATGTGGCATGCATTTTTTTTGTTAAAAATATTAACTAGTTTGCCCAAAACGATTTTATGACCAAGAAAATTTGAATGATTTATACTGTAAAATCTGGTGTAACACAGGCGCAGCACTGAAACTTGTAAATTTTCAAATATACATATTTTTTAAAATCATCCCTTTGATTCAAAAATATTAAAAAATGGAAGCACCTCCTAATAAAACCCTTTTTATATGCGATAGCCTTAAATTTTACTTTCTCTTTAAGTTAGTCTTGAATAGGTACTACTTTTAAAAGAGATTTGTAATGTTAAAGTATTTTGCATTCACACATTACATACCACAATCTGTAGGCAAGAAATACACATTTTTTTAGTTTTTTAAAATATGAATTTTTGTTGCATTGAATAGCTAAAATAACTTTGGGGCAAAGAAAGGTTTATTAAAACAAAACATCATGATATAAACGTTTTATTTACATTAACTTCCATTAGGTAGTAGTAGTAGTCTATTTGGAAAAAGCCAATAATACAAAATATGTAGGTAGTATGTACCAAGATACAAAATTCTTAAGACTATACACACGTCTAAATGCTCATGAAAACCTTAAAACATTTAAGAGTAATTAGGAAGATTCCTGAGAAATTAAACTGATTATTTTTTATTACAACAGTGAAAAAAAATCGATAAGTATTTTTTTATTTCCAGTAAATATGAATATTACGAGAGCTATGCCAGTTTTTAGTTTTGTATATATAGATATACTACGCATGGTGTGACGTAATAATTCATGTGTATTGTGACGTCATAAGCACATTTCAAGGCGTATCTGCCTCATTTTTCGCTTTATAAAAAAAAAAGAAAAAACACGTGTCCACTTAGTTTTCATGGGCTAACGAAAAATTTATGAAACTCCCTCATTGTTCCGTATACCTGTTTCTGCTATTTTAATAGATTTTTTTTTTTAAATATTTTACAGACTGTTCTATAGGTTCAACATAGAAATAATCCGTGGGGGAAGCTTTAACATTTTTTTCCAATTTTTACTCCCTTCTTTTATTTTTTCTTTACCTTTACAGATAGAAAAGACATACAAATTGTACTTTACGTCACTCACTACACTTTTCTGTCCTAAATTTTTAAAAGAAGGGGGTAAATATTGGAAAAAAAATTAAAGCTCCCCCCACGGATCATTTCTATATTATTGAACCCATATATGTAGTATGTAAAACAATTTTTAAAAATCTTTTAAAATAGCAGAAACAAATATGGGGAACAATTACCCATTTAAGGACCTAAAAAAAAACTGTTTAGAGCATCAAAGCTCCTCAACAAAGTAAATTAAAATCCATCCTACCTATAAGAAGACTCTTTTAATACAAAATGATAAAACTGAATAAACTCACTGCTATTTATGCATCGTGACAGTAAATAAACCCTTTTTAAGATATTATTCCCATATTTTGTATGTAATGCTGCTGTTATCCTTAAAAGAAAATGATACTTACTTAAAATAAGAAATCCCTGGTATTCTACCCTTATTTTGGCAACACCAAATCAAACACTGTTGAGTATTTTCTTTGACCTTGGCAGTTGACGCCATTGTCTTTTAAGGTCTTTTGTCTTTAAATCATATTCCTAACGTCTACACCAACTTATACACTAACAAAATACACTAATAACGAACTATTATAATAATAAACTAAACTAGATGTCCAGGAGTAAATTAGTTATTTTCAACGAAAACGATAATATAAACCACTCAGACGCACGTACGTACTTCAATAAGTGAACGAAACGAAACGCCGAAACCCATTACGGCAAACACAGAAAAAAGAATTATTTCAAGCGCAAGCAACAAGCAAGGTCAGAGAAATTTGATAATATTTTTGATTACCGAACTGTAAAAGCTTTATGAGCTGATTTCGTTCTGTCGCTTCTCGGTGTTTGTGCGCATGAATAAAATTATCCTATTTTCAGTTCTGTCCGACGCAGAACCCGGTTTTTTTCCCCATGATTGGTACGATTTTTCGACGCTTGCAGACGGTTTGTGCTTATCCATATATGGAGATCGGTGGTCTACACACAGGAATATTACTTTGGCTCCCCGGCTTCCGCATGCGCAGAGTATGGGTGCGTTCGTTTATAAGTGTCTAGGACTTCACGCATGGCCCTCCGCTCGCTCCGGGGCGCAACCAAACAAAACTGACTGAAACTAACCCAAATTAAAAAAAAGCAAACATAATCTTACTAACCCAACTAACTCAAACTAACCCAAATTAAAAAAGAGCAAACATAATCTTACTAACCCAACTAACTGAAACTAACCCAAGCTAAACCAAATTAAAAAAAGCAAACATAATCTTATAAAAAGGTAGAAAAAAAAACGCATTGCCACCGACGGGAATCGAACCCACGCCGCCCACATGATAAGAAAATGCTCTAACCACTACACCACTAGGCCGCTCGGAAAGAACGCGCTGCATCGTAAAGACATTGGTAATTGAGGTATTTGTAGTGTAGGTGGCGTTGATTGATTCGTCACTCGCATTCTGCGCATGCGGGAGCCAGGGAGCCAAAGTAATATTCCTGTGTATAGACGCGAATGGAGTTATATGGTTTCCGTAAACAGAAAAGTTAAGTTTGGAAAATAACTAAGTAAAATCTCTCCCCGTTGAAGACAGGTAAAGCAGTCAATGTGAAAAGGTACGCTGTATGAAAGTTGCTAAGTTGGAGAACGAAAAGTATTAAAATAAGAAAGATAAAAGACTCATTTTTAAAGCAAACAATCAAGACTTTTCAGTAGATATTTCTAATTTTAAGAAACCTTTTGTAATATTAGTTTATGCTTGAATGAACCAATGATGAATGATTGGAAGTTTTATTCTAAGAATTGTATATATAATTTCTATTTAACATAGAAATCGCTGTTTATTTATATCTATAATATTCAAATGCAATTTACACCTGCATTATTAAAGTGAATTAAACCGAATACATGTTTCAATTCTTCTCACCACCCTATATTAATACAGTTTATTAAAAGTGGTTAATTAAGATACCACACCCTTCTTTACGGTTTTAAGCAATAATAAAAACACTTGTTTATCCCGACCAAATAGCTTTTTGGTTCAGTATAAGCAATAGTATTTAACATTCATTTGAAAATGGTGAGAGATATCATAAACAATACTTACACCGACCAAAACGTTGGGTACATTTTCCTGAAATATACTGAGGAAGGTCTTACTATAAATTCAAATATTGTTAAAACTTAGGATTGGTGGCTGAGCATTCTATACAAGAAGATTGTGGGTACTAAAGTAATTTCTATCAATAATGACGGAGACGATACAAGATCAATCAGACTGTATGCCCACTGTGCTAAACAAAATCCATTATGGGACAATTCTGCTGTTGTCGGTAAGTTGAAACAAAAATATGGCCTGCAAAGAGGTGCCAATCCTTTCTAATCAAAACACTTGTGAGGAAACTCAATACACATCAAACTATCATATAGTTTTTTTACATCAAACAAAATATGCAGCGTTTTACATCGCATCGAGAGATGCCAACTAGACATGTTATTGCTTTTACCGGCTTGCCTTCTTTATAGCAGCTCTTCTCATCGGCATAGATCGATCCTACGTAAGCTACCCAAATTTTCGCAGGCTTGCACGAACTAGAAGGGGCACAGACTATTACTGTGTAATATTCTTTAATATTTTACCCCCCGTTATGAGAGAGCTCGAGGAGGGTCAATTCCGAAGGAAAATAAAGCAATATCTAATTTTAAAAGCATTTTATTCTTTTGAAGATTACCTCAGTAATGATTTTAGTAATATAGTTTAGAATTTCTTTTGTACCTAAATTATTTTAATAGTGTGTTAATTGTAATGATTGTTTGTGTTACGTTTTTTGTCTGTCTTGTAAGGATGACATAGTAACTATAAATGTTCAGTAGTGTTGTTGTAAAACTATTTTAACTTTTTTATTATTATTTGAAGTAGGTTTCTTTACAGGAACTGCATTTTTATACTTTGACTTGTGAAAGCACTTTTGTGTAATTGTTACCAATAAATTATCTATCTATCTATCTATTTATTATTATTTTTAGTATTTGGTCTGAACATAGCCGATTCTCCAGGGTCTTTTAGCCTCGCAGGTTTAGAAGCAGATCGTGAAGTTTATTTATATGAAGTGACCGCAGAGAGCTCGCTGTATTCCCAGTAAGTATTAATAGGCTTCAGCTCAGTGAAATCATTTTTGTAACTGTGTTTTATTCACTTTGATTGTTTTAGACAGTGATGCACTATATCCCTTCACGAACCTCTAGTCATATGGACAGGTGAATGTAATTATTTATAATATGGCGAGGGGATATGGCATAATTTGCTATAACAATGTATTGCACAACCCTAATATTTTTTCAATTAAAGTTTAAATTGCTTAACACTATTTATGATTTTTAAATCATCTGGCAAATTATTAAATAACTTGAGGGACATATAACTAGTACCTTTTTCAGTGCGTGTCAATCTATGTATTGGATAATTAGCATTTAAGGTTCTAGTATTATATCCATGACAAGTCTGTATATTAAAGGTTTCTCTGTTATTGAAAAAGTACATTAAGCATTCATAGATGGAGAGACCATAAAATGTTAATATTCCAGATGATTTAAAAACACCTCTACAACTATCAATAAACCCCATCCCCTTTATTATTCTCAAAACTCTTTTTTGAATTATGAATATAAATATATTGTTTGCTATGCTACTTCGACCCCAAAAGATTATTCCATATTTCATCACAGACTCAAAATTTGCAAAATAAATTATTTTCAAAAATTTCTCCATCATATACGTCCCAACGACTCTGATCCCATAACAGATGCTATTTAGTTTTTTTGATACCATTTCTATATGATACTTCCACTCAAATTCATCTAGATGGTATTCCAAGAAAGTTTGTCTGATTGGCAATTTGCATGCTTCAATACTCTAACTCTATGTCTTCTTGTAAGAAAGTCTTAGATTGTTTTGTTCTGAAAATGAAGACGTTGGACAGATAGGTACTAAGTACGTCATAGAATATTTTCCTTATATCTTCCCTAATTTAATTCGGTTCATAAATAGCAAAACTGTCAAATTAGACATTTTTAACATTTATTTTTCCTACTCCACTTATAAAATTTCACTCAAATCGGTTTCTAAATAGCGAAACTGTCAAATTTCACATTTTTTTACAGATACTATGTCATAAAATGGGCATATTTTGAGAATCACCCTGTATCTTCTAATCGAGCTTCTAATAAGTAATAAAAATATTGCATTTTAATCTTTACGGTCTAAATTTAGATTTAAATCACAGTACAAAATAACACTAACTTACCTTATTCAACAATATTATTCGAACATTTAGAATATCCCACAACACAACGTCGCGTCGGCGTCGTCAAAGTATCCGTTACGTCTTATCAGAAGCAAGATATTTTATTTATCACAAGCAAGATATTTTATTTACTGAGCGTTAACCGCGCAGATTCAGTGTCGGAATTTCAATATGTCGAGGTCACGAAATCCAATATTATCCGTATGCGCTGGTCGAGGTCACGCCATCCATATTAATTTTCCATAAAAGTGATCGCAATAGCATTTTCAATACTAAAATAATAAAATAACCTCAACCACATGTCAAAGTAAAAAATGCAAATTGTAAAGCATCGTTCAGAGTAAACATAAAATCCAACCACATGACATTTCCTATTGCTGAACGCATTCCCGTTGAATCATATACGTATAATACGTATATGGGTTGAATACGATGGGTAGGCCAACGATCTATTAACACCACATATCACAAAAGGTATGTGGGCAACACTGATGGATGGCTACAGTGCAACAGCCATAATATGTTCCTGCAAAACTAGGTTCTGAAGTTAGTAGTGCCGCATCTGAAATAATAAAATAAAAAAATCGTCATTAATTGAATGACAAATCCTCCCAAATAATTCAAAGCAAGGAGTGTGTAGGGCCTCAATTTTAAATTAACCAGCGGCTTAAATGTGTCAATGTCACCATGACATTAATATGATTAATAGATGTGTGATATTTAAAACACTGATTAATTTAGTAGTGACTAATCGAAGTTCTAAGTAGTGGCCCTTAGTATTTAATTTTTTCGCCCACATGAAATGCGAATAAAATCCATTGTTTTACTTTGACGATTTACTTG
>JAEQML010061509.1:0-25640 GCA_016904865.1 Pissodes strobi
GACGTTTCCGATATCTCGTTCAATATCAAAGAGAATCCGAGCTCTGGATGCGATTCTAAAATGAATCGTTTCCTACCCAGCTTTGGATTACACTACATTATTTAATGATCATAAATTAAGGCGCAGTTCCACTGAGGTGACATTAGGGAACATGTAGCATGCTTAATGTCGGCTAGTGTTTCATGTTTGTAGATATGCGACTATGCCACAAACTTTTAAACAATCCAAAAATTGCGGCCATATTTTTGAAGCAGAGAAGATAAAATATTAAATTCTGTTCTAGATTGATAAAAGGTCGATTCCTTGGATGGCAATACTGAAATCGTTGCCATACTGGGCGATTATTATAGGCGCCATTGGTGAATCATGGACATCCACATTTTTAACGGCCGAGCTTCCTAGTTACCTAAGTTATGCAGTTGGTCTCAATATAGAAGATGTAAGTAGCATTTCACCTATATTATGTAAGGTAGGGACCATAGCTTATAGTCATATTTGTATCTTAACTAAACCAGTTTTTTATGGCAGTGATAGACAGACTAAAGGGAGATCCTAACGAGCGGTGTGTGTACGAAGATGTTGGTTGATTGATATAGTTGCAGTAGGTTGTAATTTGGAGGAAACAGATGTTTTGGGAGTGAGTTTCACAGCGTTGCAGTGTGCCAGACAGCCTCAGCCTCAGAATGTGCTTTGGTGGCACGGTTTTATTTCTGCTTTGTAGAGCAAGAGCAGCTGCTGCTAGTTTTTTTGTTGCAAAATAGCGCACCAAGTTTCTGCAAGTCTGATTTTGCGATGTTCGTAACGTGCTTATGTTATTGTCCGAGAAACTCAGTAGTCCGATTGACGAGGATGAAGGAATGGTCGATTCTGCCATAATGATGTCAGGGTCTGCCGTATTGGCTTTCTTAGTAAACGTGGCTGCTTGGGTTTTAACTACACTGAACTGGACCAAATTCCTGTCGCCTCAAGTTCGAACTTTCTCCAGATCTTGATTAATTTTTGTAATCTGCTCCTGTTTAAGTCTCAGTCGCTGATAAAGGTTTTTCCGATCTAAACTAGAGTTTGGTCAGCAGGTCATTAATATAGATGAGGAACAGAGTTTGAGAAAGTACTGCGCTTTGAGGCACGCCTGCGTTAATGATGAATGTGTCTGAGATGTGCCCATCGACTGCAACGTGCAGGGAGGGTGCGGTTCTTACGGAAACTGGTAAGCCAACTGCAGAGTGAGGCTGGCAGACTGAAGGAGGGCAGTTTGTTGAGCACTACGTCATATCAAATTCTGTCGAATGCCTTCGAAATATCCAAAACAATCGCTGGAGATTCTTCGTAGTTCTCAATTGCACTACTTTATATATGAGTGAGATAGGCCAATATATGTACTGTCGATCTTTCGTTGCGAGGGCCATATTGGTTACCGCTAATTATTCTTTTGGTCTCGAAGTACTTTTCTACTTCGTTCCTTGTCTGACCATTGGGGGATATCTAAGTCAACTTTCTTTGTTTCTTCTTTTTAAAGCAGGAGTCTGTTGCGCTAGATGGTGAAATTCGAGTAGTATTGAGCCTCTCTCATTTCTTTCTTCAAATTCCTCCGTATCGTTCTGACTCCACACCATCTTAGAACTAAAGTCTCCAACATCCAAAACATGGTCGCTCTTTGTTAATGGCAGTTGTGGTACCGTTGTAAAATATTTCCACGACGCTGGTAGGTACATAACATTGGATCATCTATAATTTTGAATCATCTTCGTGATGAATAATGTGATAATGTTTAATGCCAATCTTTGGTTGATTATAAAGCCGATCTCTATTGACTTTCATTTTCCGAACCGCTGTGGATATGTCAAGAGTTCAACATTGCACCCTCCTGCATCTAAATTCAGAAAGCCCGATAATATCTCAATTGATCTTTTCCATTTTCATGTACTTTTCCTCATTTTAAAATGTTTATTATTATTGTTTTTTAGAGCAGTTTATTTTCCGCTGCTCCGACTGTGGGTGCCTTGGTTGGTTCTCTTTGCTATGGACCAATTGCCGGACTGACAATTAAAAAGGGATGCGTATCGACAGCAAATTCTAGGAGAATATTCCATGGATTTAGTGAGTAATGTTTTTTTTTTTCATTTTATGTTATTGAATTGTTAATAAACTTTTGCTAGCATTTGTAATGTTAATTTATTTTTATATTAATATACATTGGTGCCTATCCAAAACTGCTTTCAATATTTATTTATATATGTTTGTGTCACTACTAATTCGGAAAATTTTCCGATTTCTAGGCTTGTTCTCCCTCACTATTGGATTGCTTCTTCTGTCGTATATCGAAGAAAAAGCTACTATAGCAGTGCTTTTAATCGCATCAACGACCGCTGCATCTGCAGTGACATGCGGCCATTTAGTGAATCACATTGATTTGTCTCCAAGATATGCTGGAATTTTATCCGGAATCTCAAATGGAATTGGACAGCTTATGGCGATTTTTGCACCGATTTTAGTTCATTTTATAGTAACTAATGAGGTAATTAATTTATTTAAAGTCAATAAAATTGATTCTTGTGTAATATCGGGTGTGTTAAAAGGTTAGGGAGGTTTTTGTATTAAGAAGCAATTTAGGAGAATTTCAATCATAACTTCAAAAAAAAATGGTAAAATTCAAATATGAAAACTTAATCAATCCTAGACGAGACTTGATAGGGACTTTCTTCTGACAATAATGGTGAAATAAAACGGTTTTATTGATGGCATGTTTTTGCATAAAGCCAGTCATAATCAATGGAACCCTACGATAGCTCTTTATATTGAAATTAACACATTTTTCCTTATCTACTGTATTAGCGGCCTTTTTATCAATTCCCTTTAATTTTCTGTTACCCGGATTCACCATGCCCCTGCTAGCCTATGGCTCTCTGGGGCATAAAGGCCACGCAAACAATTGCAATCAGGCAACCAGAAGGCGTACAAAGGCTGGCATGTCTGTGCGTCTCGGGAGCGATGAGGAGCGCCGTTAAATTTACTTCCATTACATATCCTCATACAGGGCAACGCAAGAATGGTACAATACTGGCTCAAGCAAGGCAACTGGGGGAAAGGTACACAAGCTGGAGACTAGAGGACAGCGAGGAGATCAAGTATCTCTTCGAAATGCCATCAGACGAAGCAACCCGCTCCTATGGGTTTGATAGACTCTTCTTAGTAGCAATCGTAGGCAGAGAAGAATGGAAGGGAAGCCTGCTATAAAAGCGGACCAAGCATGGCATACCGCCGTGCCGGCTCTAAGACCAGTAAAGGTGTGAGAGCTGGGGTCCACGGACCAAGGTCAAACATCTCCATAAACATGGGCAGTCAAGCCACAGTGTTCCAAGCAGAGGTCGCGGCAATTCAACACTGCGCCATGGAGATAGAGAAATTGAACATTAGAAAAAGGAGGAGAGTCATATACTCCGACAGGGCAGGGCCGCCTTAAAAGCAGTTAGTGCACACAAGGTCAGATCTAGACTAGTTAAAGACTGCATAAGTACCCTTGAAGAGGTGGGCCGTAACAATAAGTTCGCTCACCATGGCGTGTTCCGGGACATGAAGGCCATAAAGGCAACGAAGAAGCCGACAAGCTTACAAAACGGGGAGCAAATAATGTTACGTTGGGACCTGAGCCGTACTCCTTGATAGCAGGTAGTGCTTCGGTCTCGCCGAGACGAGACGAGACTATTGAGGTCTCGGTCTCGTAAAGTCTCGAGTCTCGTCTCGGTCTCGCCAAGACTAGACATTTTGTGGTCTCGATCTTGGTCTCGGTGTCGCCGAGAGTCTCGCGCACTTAAAAAAAACATTTTTTTTAAATCTTTCCAAGAATCGGTATTATAAATTCGATCTATTTTGGGATATTACCACGCTAATGAATAATAATTAATTTTTATGGGTTTTTTACATAAATAATTTTAATCTCACAAAGTGTCGATTTTTTTAAGCAAAATTAATTTAAACAACAAAGCCACAATTTTTTTTTATAGATGTAGCAAAATTGTTAGGGAGGTTGGCAAGTAAAAAAGATATCAGATAGTAGAGTTATAGTAGTCAGTATAGTCTACTCTACATAATATTTTATATTTTCGAAAGTAAACTTAAGAACCCTTTCATGAGGAGCATTCCTGAGCAAAAAATATTAATCATTAATTTGCATTTAATTGGCATTTAGCTGGGACAGAACAAAGCAGCAGCGACTGGGCTATGGAATTGTGAAGGAGGAACTGAGGAAACAAGTGGAGAAGGGTGAAGAAAGCTTAGGAATAAGATACATTAAGAGCGAGCCAAGAATAGTAAAGTTAAAAAACTAAAGATTTTTGACGAAGTTTCAACACTGAATGGAGAAGATACTGGGAAAATAGTAACAAACATTGACATTGTGGGGATGATCAAGGTCATGCACCAAAATCTGCAGTGCTTACGTAATAAAGTAAGTGAGTTAGACATTTTTATTAGGGATCATGACGAAAGGCCGGATGTAGTCTGCTTAACAGAGCACTGGATGAGGAGGGATGAGTTGGATTATATTGAAATTGAAGATTACATTTTAAGATCCTGGTATGAAAATATGGAACATGGTGGATCTTGCATCCTAGGGAAGAAAACTCTAACCTTTGACACATTGAGTGAGGTGGAAGGGAATCAGTAGAAGGAAACATTGAATGTGCTTGTATTATAAATAGGAATGAGCGTATTATTATTCTATGTATATATCGTACGGGTCTTGGTGATTTTGATATTTTTATGGATCGTCTCGAGAATATTCTTTCACACATCCAGGTAAGATTTCAGTTTTATAAGGTGGTTGTATGTGGCGACTTTAATATCAACTTACTTGAGCCGAGCAATAAAAGTGATAGTTTTCTTGACTTGCTTTTGGCTTTTAACCTGATGCAAACTATTCATGAACCCACGAGAGTGACTAAGAACACCGCCACTCTCTTGGACAATTTTTTTATTAATTTTGAACACGAAAGCAGCTCGATTGTAGTTTCTGCACTCTCGGATCATCATGCTCAGCTCCTTAAGTTTAAGGGCGACATGAATCCAAACAAAAAGGAGGACCCACTAATTCCAAGGAGATTCTTTTCAAGGTCGAAGCTGGAACAGTATCGTCTCGAGCTTTTGAGTGAGTCGTGGGACTCTGTGTTGAGTGTGAATGATGCAGACCGAGCATATGAAGTTTTTATTAGTAGGATAAGAGCAGTCATGGACAGGGTAATACCAGAGCAAAGACCTAAACCAGGAAGGACGAAAACAAAATTTTGGCTCAAATTCTTGTGCAAGAAAGCGGCAGCTTTTTAAGCAAAGATTCAATAATGAGGTGAGTAACGAGTATTATAACAGATATGCAGGGGGACTAAAGAGGGTTATTAAACAAGCTAAAATTATACATAACACATAGTTTATAGAGAAATCTGAGAGCAAGGGCAAAGCAGCATTGACAGTTATTAATAAAATAATGAAAAAAGAGACCGATAGGAAGACAGTGTTAGATGGCATTAGAGCCAAATTTAAGAATACATCAGATAAAACAATTTTAAATAGTGTGAATCATACATTTTTAAATGCCTGCTCGGAGATAAATGGGAATCAAGCAACGGATTACCGGTACATAACAACTAACAACAATTCAATTTTTTTAAGAGCAACAACACGTCAGGAAGTGCATAGGTGTATACAGGGACTTAAAAATATAAAGTCAGTGGGAGAAGATGAGGTACCAGTCTCTATTTTAAAGAAAGTGGGAGATTTAATTTCAGAACCACTGACCCATGTTGTAAACCTTTGCTTTCAGACTGGTGTTTTCCCCTCTAAGTTAAAAATTGCTCATGTGAAGGCAGTTTACAAGAATAAAGGTGAGGTCGATAACCTCAAAAACTACCGTCCAATGTCCATTCTGTCGAATGTGAGTGAGGTGTTTGAAAGACTCTTACATGAAAGACTTGTTGAGTTTCTGGATGGGAATGCTGTGATTGTCGACTGTCAATTTGGCTTCAGAAAATATAGTTCAACAATAACGGCTCTCTATTTAGCATTGAAAAATGTACTTGACTCGCTGAACCAGAATAAAAACACTGTTACTATTTGTTTGGATCTGTCCAAAGCATTTGACAGCGTAGATCACGGTGTTCTCATTGGAAAACTGGAGCGTTATGGTATTAGAGGAGTGGCACAAAGGCTTGTGACATCCTATCTGCACAACAGATTGCAACGTGTGGTGGAAAGGAATGAACTGGGCATAGTAGTATGGTCAGATTTGGAGATTGTCAAAAGAGGTGTACCTCAGGGGCCTCAATTATAGGTCCTCTTCTGTATATACTGTATACAAACGAATTGCCAAAAGTAGTCAAAGACCAGGTTATAATGTATGCTGATGATACCTCACTTACGATCAGCGAAGTTGAGGAGGTGATATTGAGCGTCATCTTGAAGCCTGCATTGCGGGCCTCCAAAAGTGGTTCAGGGTCAACAATCTATTGCTGAATGTGGACAAGACGCAAGTAATTAAATAATCGGCAAGAGAAAGTATTCCTACGGTTTACAATGTTGGGAGCGTAGCCTTTAGGATCACAAGAAGCGTATCATTTTTGGGTATGGTAATAGACTAGCGCACATATTATTATAATGTCAAGGGTGAGATATGGCATTATTTTTTGGGGGAATTCGGTGGATGTAGGGAGAGTGCAGATACTGCAACAGAGGTGTTTGAGAATAATATTTGGGATGGATCGAAGGAATAGCTGCAGGCCAGTCTTTAGGGATAAAAAACTAATGACAGTTGTAAATGTGTATATTTGGGAGTCAATAAAATTTGTTTGTAAGAATAAATCTTTATTTATTAATAATATTAAGACACATACATATGATACTAGAACAAAAGACAACTTTTGGGTGGAAAGTACAAAATATACCTATGCACAAAGGAATGTACACTGCAGTATCCTAAAAATATGGAATAAAGTACCTATTGAATTCAGAAGTTTGCCACACATTGTTTTTCTAAGAAAGATGGAAAAGTTTTTACTGAAAAATCCTTTTTATATATTCATAAAAAATTTTGCATGTTCGAAAAATACAGTTCACGTTGAGAAAAAATGTTTTTCTTATACAGGGTGCTTAGAAACTTTCAAAACATGAATTTTACATAAGGGTAAACTACCTCTATTTCTTATTTATAAGTAAAATGCTATCTGAAAAAGTTGCTTAGAATTACTTCCACAGGAAAAATCTGAAATTTCAATTGTTTTTATTTTTTCAAGGTACAGTTAGTTAGATTGAAAATAAAAGCATAAATACAATTAAACCAATTAAAGGAAGAAGGGACTTAATCATTGTACTTGTAAGCCCCCGACGTCAACACATTTTTCCAAAAGTGCTTTGAATTTTTCATACACAGAATGAATGACGTCTTGATTTATTTGGGCAAAACAGCTTCAATAATTTTGTTTTTTAAAACATCAACGTTATGTGGAAGAGGTTGCTTGTACACTTCTTCTTTCAAAAATCGGCAAAGGAAGAAATCATATGGCGTGATTTCAGGGGACCTAAGTGGCCAGTAAAAAAATAGGACCAAACCTACCTATCCACTTTTCGGAAGTAATTGCACAAGTGCATCAAAATTACCGATAATTTTGCATGACAGCGTGTTGTATAAAAACTGCATGAGTTTGTTTTCATATTATGGAGAAGAGTTCTTTTTTCAAAATATGAAAATGACCGAATGCAGTTTTTCTAAGACACTCTCGAATGCAAAATTATCTGGTTATTTTGATGCACGAGTGTAATTCGTGGGGATATTTCCCGAATAACGATGTGGTTTAAAAAAAATTATTTCTTTTTTAATACAAAAACGTACATGTAACTGTAAACAGAATAAAGAGACGCAAAAATACGATTTTTTTAATCCGAAATGAGGCATTTTTAATAATATATATTGACTTTACTTTGACGTTATTTATAAATTGTCGCTGTTATCGTAAATTTACAATGGAATTACCATAGATACGTACGATGCAATTATCGCCATGCTCTTTCAGTTTCTACAGTGCAAATATAATAATTTTCCGATAATTGCACTCCTGTAATGGGATTTTTTATACATGAGGGAAATATTCAGGAAAATGTCTGTCGTACTTGAAGTGTTGAATGAGCAGAACATCCATCTTGTTGAAAATAAGCTTTGTATTTGAACTCTAAATTTTCATTTTCAAATTCGGGCGAGAAAAAAGTGTTCAACATCTCTAAGTATGAATTTTGATTTAAATTGTTTTGAAAAAGGAAAGGGACCAATTATTCGGTTGAAAGTAATAGCGCACCAAACATTTACTTTTTTGTACTTTTGACTTCGTGAAGTGATAGTAAAATTTGGATTCTCTTGTGACCAAAAGTGACAATTATGTGAAGCAACGACTCCATTTGTACTAAAAGGGCACTCATCGGAAAAAGTAATATGTTTGTGAAACTGTCTATCTTCAAGAATTCTTTCCCCCAATTCCCAGACAAAAATCCAACCGGAGCGCATCATCGCCATCTTCTAACGTATGTATAATTTTCGGCTTGTAGGCTGTTAGTTTATTTTTCTTTTAAAATTGCATGAATATGCGTCTTGCTAATATTCAATTGATCAGACCTCTTTCTTAGTGATAGCTTGGGATTTTCTGCTACTGAATCAAAAACTAACAGTGTCGCTGCGTTATTTTCATTGTGGATTGTTTTCAGCCTCTTTACGGTTTTCACATCTCCGGTTCGATCAAATTAACTAGAAGTTTTTTAAGCTTTGTCGACTGACTTGAACTTCAGGATAGTTTTGGTGAAATAATTCAATTGCGTGGCGACAAAATACATCACCAATGCCGTAGCACTTAATTAAGTAAATTCGATGCTGTAAAGTCAGCATTTCTCAAAGCAAAATTAAGGAAGTGACAGTTCTATCTGCGAGTTATGACAATGTTGTTTAAAATCCTGGTTTAAAATGTAAGGTATTTGTGAGATACAGGTAAAAAAGTTAATAATAGATATTAAGGAAAATCGCTTTTTAAGAAATACTCGAAATTTTAGATTTTGACTGTGGAAGTAATTCTAAGCAACTTTTTCAGATAGCATTTTACGTATAAATAAGAAATAGAGGTAGTTTACCCTTATGTAAAATACATGTTTTGAAAGATTCTGAGCTCCCTGTATAAGAAAAACATTTTTTCTCAACGTGAACTGTATTTTTCGAATAAGCAAAATTTTTTATGAAGAATGATTTTATCGAAAACCTAAAAATAAGGTCCGTTTGTGGTATAGGTAACCTCATCTGAGGACACCCTGTATATTTTTTATTTTTGTACGTTGATACCTATAATTTAGACCTATTCGGAAAATATTTTTTTGTGTGAAATCGGTAGGCAACTAGTAAATTGTACTTTAGGTACCTACATACTCTCCTAGATATCTTTGATTTTCGTGTACTTAAATATTTTTTATTTTTTGTACGTAACCTATAATTTAAAAAAAAACCATTATTTTCGTACTATTCTACTTATAAATTATTTTTATTTCAACACTCGAGACTCGAAACTATCGAGACTGACGTGTCGAGACTCTCGGTCTAGAAACCTTGAAGTCTTCGTCTCGGTCTCGAGTTATAATTACTAGTCTCGTCTCGGTATCGGTCTCGAATTTCGAGACGAGACGAGACCGAGACTAGTCTCGTCGAGACTGAAGCACTAAGGAAGAGTCCTTAAAGCAGCAGTGTAGCTGGATAGACGAACAATCTGTAAACTGGTGGATACAAACATCGGGGCAACTACAGGCCAAACAGTTCATAAAACACGGCTCCCCAAAATTCACGGCAGATCTGCTTAAAAAGAGTCGCAAGACGATAAGAATATTAGTGGGTCAGCTGACGGGGCACTGTAAAATGAACAGACATAAGGGAAAGATCGGCCTGGCTGATAATAGCCGTTGCAGGTTCTATCGGGAAGAGGAGGAAACTACAAAACACGGGTGGTGCGAGTGTGAGGCTCTCTGCAGGCTCAGGTATGCAAGGTTAGGAGCCGCTACTCCATTTGTAGAGTCTGATTAGAAAGATCAGATTGGATGAGGTCCTCTAAGTATAGTTCGGAGTGCTACAATAAACCTGCTGCGTAGGTTGAAGTGGCAGAGGCGGGTACCAGCGCCAACTACCTTCAATTCTATTCTACCCGGATTGACACCCTATTTTTATGAAAATAATTTACCTAGACGCCATGGCAACGACCTCTTTTCCTCCACCTAATTAGTAGCTTTTTTCCACCTTTTCTGCACTCAAATGTAACCTTAGTTCTAACGAAATGAGCGTAGGCCAAACCACTTTCCGGTTTGAAGTACTAATTGAGATTTCGAATTTAAGGGAGCACAGAATTTGAAGGAACCATTTTTATATTAAATCAGTGGTTGACTCAAATATGTTCAGGTAATTTCTGTTATGACCTAGTTATTTAAAAGTCCATCAGACAAATAAAATGTGACATAATATTGACTCTCCCTCAAGCTTAAATTCCATCTGGTAAAACGGTAAGCGAAATTCTACGTGCCCTAATAAATGAAATACAGATAGGCACTGGTACTGAGTTTTAATGAGAGGTTCCTAAAAATATCAAGGATATACATCACTTATGTTTCTATAAATACAGGTACCCTAATCGTTATGAATTACAACTAAACTTACTCTCTAGGTCTTAATGCTAATCCCTAACCTGCAATCCAAGATTTAATAGGTTTGATTACATCTTCTCTCACGGCGAGTCATGTATTTCGAATAGCGTTTCATGTAGTACTTTTCCGAGCACGACGAAATGACTTTTCTACTTGTTTTCTTTCCACTGGCCTCTGGTACTCAGAGACACTTTTCACAAGTTGGTCAATACTGCTTAACCATTTGGACTGCGTAGATAAAATTTTACTAATATTTCCGAGTTCCCATATGCTTTTGGGTAGAGTAACGATTTACCGAGCGTGGGCCTTTTTAGACTAATTTTTCGAGGCCCTTCTTGGGAACAGTAACATGATATGGCGCGTGAAGAATATTTTCAAACCGACCCTTTCCCAAAGATTTATAGCTTTTTATACCATCTTTCAAGGCTTGTTTCTTGTTTTCTCCTCGAAAAAACTGGATTCTGCACCTGCCCAGCTATTGAAATGTTTTCAATAAGAACACTTAAAATTCCTACGTCGCCGAAAATTTTAATGTGGCAAAATGTTTTGTAAATTTAACATGTTTTCTAAATTTCAACCTCGGTTTTAGTATCGCGGTGTGTTCCAAATTAGGATGATTAAAATTGAAGAGTGGAAATTAAAGAGGGCCTAAGTGCCAAAAAAGTTTTGAGATAATTGAGAAATACTAAATAAAAGTCAGATAAATTTATTAAGTGGAGCTTTATTAAGTATATGCATTTAAAATGAAACGGATAACATGCTTCTTAACAAAAATTTACAACCATAACTCTTTATTACGAAATAAAAATGTTTAAAAAAGTGGAATTAGGAATAGGCCTAAGTGCCATAACTGAATTTGAGTAAAGTATGATTCGTCAAATACATTTTAGCTTTTCTTTTGTTCTTCTAAACCATTGTTTTCAATTTGAAGCAACTATCTATAGAAACGTTGGTGTTCTGGATTTTGAAGATAAAGAACCATGCTTCGAAGAGATACCTTTTTATTTCCCGACACTTTGCTTTCTGATGGCAGCTTCATTATATTAGCCTGTCTAAGTCCAGCTAAAGTTTTTTCTTTTTGCGCCCCTTCTTGAATATCAGAAAATTAAGTTTTAATCTTAATAAGAGTAGGATAAGCCGCTTCGATCGTTATCACTGTAGCTTTACTGATATTTAACTTGGTAGTGTCAATGTATTGATCCGCTGCTCGTTTTCGGTCCCAAAAGCCGCATGGGGTCATGTCAACTACATTAAATGGTGAAGTGTACCTTGCTGATTTTATTATTGCGTGAAGGTCTGAAGTTACATATGGTTTGGTCACTTTCTTGCGTTTTTCTACTAAAGCGAAATCTCTATCGCAGGGCATAAAACCATGGCCGCTTACAAGAAATTGTTGTCCAATAGAGTGGAAAATACCGTAGGCCACCAAAAAAATCAAATAAAAAAAAATCATTGCATATAATAAAATGTTGTTTTGGCCCCCGCAATTTTTTATGGCAGTGGCACACACATTGTTGATTGACATGGTTCTTGAATAGTTGTAGACTGTAATTAGGGGGAAACAGATGTCCTGGGAGTGAGTTCTATAATGATGCAGTGCGCCAGACAAATGAGTTCTTGTAAAGCGATGTTCTAGGTGTTTCCAGTTGTACAACAAACTGGTGCACTCTTGCTGTCTGTCGTGACTGTCTGACAGGCGTTGCTAGGGGGCGGAATGAGGCGGGCCAAATCCTGGGAACATCTGCCGTGAAAGTATCTGTAAAACAGGGACATCTCGGCCACATGTCTGTGAAGTACCAGACTATCCAGATTCTGGGCCAACTCGGGTTCCTGATGAGATGCACAGCTCTCTTCTCAATGGAATCCAGCAGCTCTAAGGCTGTGGTGTGGCACCCCAGATGTGTGAGCAATATTCTAAGCACGGTCTTAATTGCGCTTTGTACAGCAGGAGCAACCGCTGCGGTGTATATACAGTTTTTTGTTACGAAATAGCGCACCAAGCTTCTGAGAGGCTGATTTTGCGATGTTAGCTACGTGGTCTTGCCAGGACATATTGCTGTTGACCGAGACAGCCAGTAGTCCGATTGACAAGGATGAAGGAATGGTCGATCCTCCGATACGTTTCGGTCAGCAAGTAATTAATATAGATGATGAATAGAGTTGGTGAATGTATTGCGCCCTGAGGCACGCCCGCGTTAATGGTCAATGTGTCCGAGATGTGTCCAACAACTGCAACCTGCAGAGATCGCTTCTTAAGGAAACTGGAAAGCAAGCTGCAGAGAGATGCTGGTAGTTCCAAGGACGGCAGTTTGTGACATGCCAAACTCTGTCGAAAATCTTCGAAATATCCAACGCAATCCCTCGAGACTTTCCGTAGTTCTCAATTGTCCTACTCCATATATGAGTGACAGATGCCAATATATCACCTATCGATCTCTCGTTGCGAAAGCCGTATTAATTATCGCTGATTATTATGTTGTTCTCGAGGTACTTGAGTAGTTGCTGATTGGACTACACGTTCTATGACTTTGGAGATTATTGGAAGCAAGGCAATTGGGCAATAGTTTTCTTGCCTTTTTTGGAACAGGTTGCACTCAAGCGAATTTCCAAGAAGATGGGTAAATCTCTTTTCGCTAAGACAGAGCATACAGCTCGCTGCTTCTTATGAGTCAGTCCGCGGTTAACAAGATATAGAAGACATGATGCAATTTCATTGGCCCCACGAGAACCTACTACCTCATACCACATACACGCCTACATACATACCTTATTCGTATCCCTAATATGAACTCCTAAGTTGTAGCAAGAGAGCTGCGAAAGGTAGAACATGTCACTGTGTCTCAATGATGGGACAAACATGATCTGAGTGTATGTCAATGATGGGATAAACAACACTTTGTGCTTTCGGGATCTTGAGACTCAATCATATCTTGCTTTTATTCTCTCTTGCTCTTTCGGCCTTTCGATGATGGATATCCAGCTGAACTTTGTCAGAATGACTTGACGCAATGTTGACTTTTATTTGACACTCTAATTTGTCACATGTGCTGCACGTATCGACTTATGGTCTATGGAAACATAGGTTGGGAAAATTGTTGATGAAAATAGATCTATATAATTTTTAGGTTACTAGCGAATCTGGGTGTATTTGCGTAAAAGTTTTAAACAGTTTGTGAATATTTAAATCAGGACTAAGGTACTCCTTTTCGAATTTGGCCCTTGAATAATGACCAACTTCCCTTGGAATATCTGTTTTTTACTAGAAGCCGGTCAGCTTCAGAAAATTTTGGAGCAGCATGTCTAGTACGTTTGTCATTATAACAGGTTTCACCCATTTTCTTCTTTAAATGTTTTCTTACATACCCGAATAAATTTCTATCTTCATTTTATATGTTTTGTATAACCTTCCACTTGTTTTTAAACGACTCTGTTCACTTCTGAATCAACCACAGTCATTACTTCTCCTTTTTCTTTAGTTTTCTTCCATTATAATGTATTATAGCTCAAAAAATTATTATTTGCACGTGTATGTTACACGTGCAAATGTCTCGACAATACTGAGAAACTAGAAACTGAAGTTATAATTATTGGACTTAGGACCTTTCTGAAGAAAATGTTGGCGCACATACGAATAACGACATACGCGAAGAGCTCTTAAAAAGTTAAATTTTAATTTTCAAATTCAAATTTAAATTCAAATTCAAATTGTTTATTCATGTTAATATATGGTTAGCATATTTACATACGTCAATAGAAAAAATCAATAATATAATGTTCTAATCCTAATGCACACACATTTTTAAAAAAGTATTAAATTCAAACATTAAAAAAAACATTAAGTTACAGAGTACACTAAACATTGGTCAAAATAATAAAACTCATATACCTATAACTAAGACAACATTGATTAATAAAACTCGGTAAAACCTAAAACACTAATCACACCAGGACACAGTCAAATCGGAATTCTAGGAATTCTCCAATGTCATAAAATGCCCTGCTGATGAGAAAGTTCTTAATATGTTTTTTAAATCTCTGTATTGGTAACTCACAAATTGCCGTGGGTAATTTATTGAAGAAAGTTAGACGATAAGAATTAGATCCATCCCGGCTTCTCTGTAGTCTCCTATATGAGGGAACAAGACCCTGTCCATTTCTGGTCTCATATTGGTGAATCTCATTGTGTCGGAGGTGTAGGTGGAGATTTTTCCTAATGAAAATAAGGCTTATAAAAATATAGAGAGAAGGTAAAGTTAATATTTGAAGATCTATAAAAGCCTGTCTGCAGTCTTCCCCTAAGACAAGCCATTCATCACTCTTGCCACTCTCCTCTGAACCCGAAACACATCTTGGGCACCAGTACTATGACCCCAAACCAGGATGGCATAGCTGATGTGTGAATGGAAGAGAGAAAAATAGGCCTGTCTTAAAGCAGAAGGAGAGACCCATTCAGAAAGCCTTCTCACAAGAAAAGTCCAGGATCAAGATGCACTCCCAGAAACCTTAAACACTCTGTATTTGCCTCAGTTGGAATGGGTCTTGTAGAGAAAATCATGCTCTGTATTTTTCCAGCATTAAGATGGAGTTCATTTGCTGCAAACCATTGTTCAGCCCTTGATCGTGCCTCACCCAACGCCTCCTGTGCAATTCCGGAATTAAAATGTGCACAGGTGAATGTTGTGTCATCCGCGAAAAGAATGAATGAGCATTCCTGATAAACTTGTGGTAGGTCATTTATATAGATAAGGAATAATAATGGTCCAAGTATTGATCCCTGAGGGACTCCAACATCAATCATTCTTTCGGCCGACTCTACTCCATCCACCCGCATACTCTGCACTCTGTTTGTGAGATAGCTAGAAACCATTGCAATGCTGTTATTGCTAAAATTATATTTTCCAGCTTTCTCAGAAGCAAGTCATGAGAGACACAATCAAAGGCCTTAGTTAGGTCACAGAATGTACCTGAGAGGTACAAATGGTTCTCAAATGCATCCTGAATCCGTTTAACTAAATCCAGAATAACGAGAGTTGTATTGCAGTTCTTTCTAAAGCCAAACTGACTGCCAAACTTAGATTCCAGAAATGTTGTCATTATTACCGCCATACATTTTTCAAAAACTTTCGAGATTATTGGAAGAAGTGATATGGGCCTGTAATTAGAAAGGTCTAAGGGATCACCCTTCTTGAAGACAGGCACCACTACAGCCCTCTTCAGTATATCAGGAAAAACGCACTCACCAAAACATTGATTTATAAGTTTGGTTAATGGGCCACAAATAAGATGTTTAATTCCTTTACTTAGATGTACTGAGAAACCATAGTGGTCCCTACTCTTATTGCTGGTTAATCCAAACAAAATATCCCTGACCTCAACGACCGACACCTTCCAAAACTCAAATTTTTCAGAATCCTCCAGCAATGGAATGTCGAAATCCATTTATTTCTACCGTGCTGCGTAATTGGCCTGAAAGGTGTTTTTATCAATGTTGGATTATCATTTGTGGACATGGAAGGTAGAAATTGAATCAGTTGACCCTGGTAGTTAGAAAGGCCTGTCTATAACCTCCACTTTGCACACTTGGTCATCCACAGGTCATTGTCCGTACAGCGATCATCCCTTGTTGGCTGGTGAACCAACTGGGCAAGGCCAAAGGAGGCAAGTAAGCTACACACTTCAATGCATTCCCGAGACTCAGTGAGAAAGTGTACATTGAAGTCACCCACAATTAACAACTCACCCTCGTTCTGAACAATACACAGGACCTGCTCAAGAGTTTCCAAAAAAGCCGCAAAGAAACCAGATGGTGACCTATAAAATGAGATAATAAATAATTTTAATTCTTTCACAAAAATACCTCATACCTCAAAACATTTCTCAACGGTCAGGGTTTTAATTTCAATTATTTCCTTAAAAGAATAAACAGGATTTAGAAAAATTGCTGAGCCTCCTCCAATAGACTCCTTCCTGCAGCTCATTGCAGCAAGCTTTAAACCTGATATGTTTAATGCTGCAATCTCATCACCGGTTCCCCAGTGCTCACTAATACAGACAAAGTCATAATTCTTGTCAGCTAGGAATAATTCAACCTTATTTGACTTGTTTCTAATAGATCTTATGTTAACATGAAATAAGCTTATTGTTTTATTCTGGTTGTTTATGGGTGAGTCCTGTGGCCTTCACCTTGGTGATGTCGGCGCTGGCTCTGCACATTCATAAAATGGTTGATGAATATTCCAACTGGCTAGATTTTTCACTTTTTCGACTTCGGTAGACAGTATTCCGAGTTTAAAAGCACTTCTCGACTTTTCCTGTCTAGTGTGCATCTTTTCACATTTGCCATCCTGGCTCAAGCCTTGATCCTTTAATTAGCTTTTACTATCTGATGCCTCCACCGAAGGGTGAAAGTCTGTTAAAAGAAGCCATGACACTGTCTCTGTTGCTTCTGCCACTTTAAGGCCGAAATTTATTTCAGAGGAACCCTTTATCGGAGGAGGGCGATTTTTAATAGGCACAATATGACGTTTTTTCTTGTATGTTACTTCTGTCCATTGTTGGTCAGATCTTTCTTTGATAATGCTCTCCATTCCTGTGCTTTTCTCCAGTTCCTGTTCAACAGTCAAATCATTGTTATTGTTTACATTTGTTGACAAATTCGTTTTGGTAGAATCTAAGGTTAGATCACCACCTAAAGGCTGAGTAGCAGAATCGATATTCAGACTAACTGGCGCGTTTTCGATATCGTTAGTCGGCATTACCTGATTCATACCGGATACAAAAACATCGCTTTCCTGCCCAGCCCTAGTTTGAGCTTCGTTAATATTCGGGTCATCCGGGTCTTGGTCGTGGACGGCTCCTGCAGTCAGCTGTTTCTCTGGTGATGGCAATGGAGGGGTGGGCGGTTCAGATATGTGCATTTTTCTTTCCACAATTCAGAGTTTTCCTTAAGGAGTTTGTTTTCCCGTTCCAGCTCGCTGACCAGCAGTTTTAGGTATTTAATTTCGATGTCCTTGGCAACGGATTCGTCGGAAATGTCGTCTGTGAAGTTCGCATTGTTTTCGCAGCAAACAATGCGATTTTTACCTACGAAATTTACTTTTAACGGCCAATCTCGTTCTATACACGACCGATGAAAGGTACTGCCACACCTTATACAAATTATTACACTCGTATTTTTGTTTTTACAGCAAGTAAACGCTATTTTATTGGGATCACTTTTCTTCCGACTTTCAGTCGACGCCGTCTTGTTGACATTTTTGGCGCATAGAACCTTTCATAGAACATAAAGTATGGTATATAGAATGTTTCTATGTGAAAAACTGATTTTTGGAAAAATGGCACTTAGGTCTTTTCTAATTTCCACTCTTCAATTGGTGATTCCAGTTAACATGATTTGTCATTCCGATCCCAGGTCTTTGCTCGCGAAAGATTCTTAATTTTAGAGCAAAGTGTTAGGGGGACCTGTTTGTGAAGCGTGCCACTAGTGGGTGATATTCCTTGTAGTTAGTTCATCTAATTTTGCTATAATGCAGTCGAAAAAAAAAAGCAAAAGTCAGCTGCGGGTCAAGCCTGATTTCGGATCTTTGTGAAGTTACACACAATGACCCAATAGTAAGTTATTTATTTTAATAAGGCATATGATAGATGCTATTGTTGTACATTTTCCTGAATATTCCTTAGGCATAATAGTTCAACTTCAGACGCGGTTCGGGCCTTATTTTCTAAAACTTCAATATCAATTTATTTTGTTTTTAAAATAAAGTTATTATTTTATTTGAATGTTCTCTCTTGGCGAGCTAGAACAAACTGGAGATATTTTTGAATCAATTTAAAATAATTATGAAATAATTTAATCAGAATCAGTTACTAACTCGGTTTTATTACAATATCCATATTTGTATGTGTTTTTACTCAACTGATCTAATGGCCACACACACACATAAAGAAAAAAATATATAATATACGATATAAACTAAAATTATTTAGTTTGGTTACTTTTAAATATCCTGGTACGTGTTGATATATTTCTCGCTTATTTTAATGAAACATCTCCATGTTTGCAGGAAACATTAATGAGCTAAAAGCAGGCGTAAATTTCAACATATATGGCTTAAAATGCGGAGACTAAATCTCTTAATTAATGGCTGTTTTAAGTACTACACATTCGGAGATTTTGCGAGTATCTGTATTTGAGAAAGGGTAACCATAATACGTCATATTTACACGACAATTTCTGTACCATAAAGCTTAACATGATTCCGCTAATTAAACTAATTCAACGGATACGTAGGAGGGCCACTAAAAAGTCTATAAATTCATGGTTTATTTGAACGCCCCCTTTGTAATATTCGGCATTTAGTTAGTTTATGATTCAAGTAAATTTTCAGCATTGTGTTTCGAGCTTGTTTACATGTTAAATTACGATGTAACCAAAAAAAATTACAAATCTCATAAGTCACAGTCGAAGTTTGACTAAATTTCAGTTTCAGTCAGAATTTGCATGTATTTTGAATTTGAAGTAGGAATTAAATGGAAATAGCATTTTAAAGTGGATTTAAAATTGAGATTTTCCTACACTATTGGACAATAGCAGAGTATTAAAGGAAAGTTGAAAACTTTATTAAATGCAGTTTTCATCATCAATAATAATACATTAGAACCGACATACAGAGCTGGCAGTAACGAAAGAAAAACTTTACTTTCCAGTTACAGCAAGTTACCGAAAGTAACGCGTTACTTAATAGCTTTATTACTTTTTGCATTAAGTAAAAAAGTAATTGTAATGGCATTACCATTGAAAAGTAACTGCAGAACTTTCCTTCGCTAAAATCAAACTGTATTTTTCAAATTGATTAAATAAGCGCGTTAGTTTTAGAGTAACGCATTACTTTTCAAAAAGTAGCGAAAATAAAATTAGCATTATATGAATGTAACTTTGAAATCTAAGTCACCCGTTATTGTTGAGCAAAAGTAACCGTAAAGTGACTCTTTATATTATTTATTTATTAATTTTAGGCGGACAAAACACAATGGAGATACACGTTTATACTAGCAGCCGCTATTGGAGCCTCAACGGCAGTTTTCTTCATTGCATTTTGTTCCGGTGAGAGACAATGGTGGGACGATGTGGATAAGAAGAAATTGGAAAAAATATCAGAAAATTCCTTGCATACTAATGGTGAAATAAATCCAGCATTTCAGAACGATTTTGTTAAATAAAATCAGTATGATATGATATTTTTCGCTCTTGTTCATGTTTAATAGTATACGCTATACGACAAGCCTTTTATATGGTACAAATAAATTATTTATTTCTGTTATTAATTTTTAAATGGTTGGTTTTGTTTGGGCAACATTATTAAGAATCGTCTAATGAAGTCCTGCCCCATGGATTTGAAAGCTCGGTACTTTCGTACCGAACAAAGTCTGGAGCTGATGAATGGCAGTTTGGGACAAGAGGGGCTGCATTGTATTAGCAGGCAGGAACGTCAAACTGGTAAGAGCAGTTTGATTACGGGAAGTGACGCCCCCGCCATTCCGAGTTGCTACGGGATGTGGCCCATTAAATCTCATCATCCTCTTCCAGGCTGGAGAACACCAAACTCTGGAGCTGATCACTGGGGAGTGACCCAACAAACCCCATTCTTACCCCTGTCAGACTAGGGACCACCAAAAGAATGAGTCTGAGGCCGATGCTTCCAGCGGAAGCGGCCCTAGGTGGTCCGGCAATTTTACGAGTTTGGCTTTTTATGGGAAATTTGAACGAATACGTTTAGGTTAAAATATATAGATTTAGACATTTAACTTCCTGAAATCTTAATTGAAAACGGTTTTAATCTGGAAAATGGGTCAGAATCGGAAAATGTGGGTATTTGTTGGTGATTAGAGACAGGTTCTGGTGGATTTTATGGCTGATTTGGAGGTAAAATTTTACTCTTTGCGTCCAGTTTTATGGTATCTTATTTAAAATGATTTGAGGAAGGGAAAATGGCTCATGATTTTTTTTTTAAGATAAGCAGCGTTCTCTGAGGCACACTTTTACTTTAAACGTAAAAGTTATGGCTCAGTTCAAAATATAGAATTTTGGGAAATTTCGAGGTAAAATTTTACTTTAAACATCGAAGTTTATTGTACGACGTACACTGGAACGATCCAATGCTAAAGGCCAGACATGGCAGCAAATTTTTCATTTCATTTTATAATAATTTTTTTGTATTTTTTTTGTTGAAATGTCTATACTTTATCTATTAAAAGTCAAATTTGGTTAAGTGAATTAACTAATGTTTTCAATTATCACATAAAACAAAACTCTTGCTAATCAAATATATCATCTAAATAGCATAAAGATCATAATATTAAATGGTTAAATTGTTACTAAATTATGATTTTTGTACCAAAGTTGTTATTTCTATTCTAGGAGACAATTTTAAAATAATATTGGCTGGTACAAGTTTATTTGGCATGGTTTTCCTCCACTGGTGAATTATTTTTCATAAAAAATTTCAAAAATGACGTCATTATTTTCACCAAAACTAAAAAGTCTCGCTGAGTCCCGATGTTTTATAGCATCTAAACTAATCTTTACCTTCTACTGAATCAATCACCATGCAGTTTAGCTGCAACTATGCGCAACAAAGAGTGTCATGAGCAAAAATAGTTTATGTTGTTTCCAGGAGCATCCAATATTTCGACGCCTATCACACTGGAACTGTTTAACGCCGAACATAATAGCAAAAATGATATCAATTCATACATTTTTTTCTTAAATATAAGTAGCTTAGAGGTCGTCTTAGCGGTCTTAGAGGTCTGTCGTATGTACAGGGTGATCCACTAAAATGTGTTTTTTATTTTACTTGTCACAAAAAAAGTAAAAGTAGGGTTATGTAGGTATTTGAACATACTTTTTTTCTACGTAAAATTTTGTTTCAAAAAATCTCCCATATTCAAGAGAGAACAAAAAAATGTTTTTTTTTTCAAATAGGTCACCCTATAAATAATTGAATTTATTTTTGGATTCCTCGTAAAATTCTTAGCATAATTCATATAATATACCATATTAATTAATAAAGGTACTTTACTTTTGAGCGAAAATCATATTTTTTGCCAAACCTCGTACATACTGATATGAACTGAAAAAATTTGTCATCTGATGGTTACATTCCAGGTTTTGGACCATACAGAACTGTTTATAAAGAATAACTTTTTGTCGTAAATTTAATAATATTTTTTTTTCCATATAGTGCGAACTTAAGCAGACACACTGTATATGACCATATTATAGTCTCATAAACTATGGATTTTAAAAAAACACCTTCATATGAACTGATCGTTCCTTCAAAATGTATCAAAATATAAGTCCCACAAGCATATAACTGGCCACCATCATAACACCTTGTTTCGCTATGTCCGCCATCGCGAAATTAAAATCGCGACACATTTTATTGAAAGCACTTAAGAGTCATTTGTGTTACCTTTCAAACCAAGCATAAATGATTCAAATCGGTACAGTAGTAAAAAAAATCTGTGCAAAAAATTCGATGTCTAAGCTCTCCCATAAGCTCGTTCCACTCTGCGCGACGGGCGGCCTCCGGGGGTCACTCGCGAAAAAATATTTTAAAACAGCTCTGAAGTAAAAAGTCAGAATTCTGAGATAAAAAGTCAGAATTCTGAAATAAAAAGTCGGGAATTCCGAGCTATAATACAACGGCATCCTAGGATCACACGAGAAAAAAAAACCAGTTTAAAATAGCTCTTAGAAAAAAAGTCAGAATTCTGAGATAAAAGTCAGAATTTTAAGATAAAAAGTCATAATTCTAAGATGAAACGTCAGAATTCTGCAACACGTTTTTCTGATTGGAGTTAAGAAGGAAAGTAAATAATTTTTTTTTGATTAATTAAAAAGGAACCTAGCCCCGGAGAGTCGTATTCCAAGCCCGACCCTTGTCGTGGGGTCGTTTGAGCGCCACCCGTTCTCGCCAACTAAACGGAAAAAGCTCTGCGGGTCGTTTGCAGGGTGACTAGGCTCAAACAAAAAAATCAACAGATGCTTAATTTCAAACTATCCAGAAAACTAGAAAACACAGGCCCGCTTATTAAATTAAATCTTACTTAACCGGACCTAATAAAGAAAACACCATCTAAAATTTAATAAACACTATATTTGCTACTAAGTTCTTTTTTTTTTTGAAACCACAGCAACAATCTATCTGGAGAAAAAGGTTATATTAAAATGTGGTTAATTAAAAACCAAAGAATGTTAAATGACTGTTAAAGTAATTGATAAAATAAACAGAGTACAATGTGAAGATTGTACAGAGACCAATTCAGTTGGAAATACTCGGTTCTATATGCCTTACCACTAAATGCACTAAATAGGCTACTTATCAAAGTGATCACTTGACGTTGACTAAGCTTCTTACAACTAGGTATGCGTGCGCTAATAGCTGCACTCATTTTAGATGTAGCAATAATAGTATGTAGCAACGAACGGCTACTGTAATTAAATCAAATGACTCGACAAGTTAATAAGAGAACCGAACTAGAATAAAACTATTGGAAGTATGGCGGTCGCTTGATTCATATGATAAAGAGATAAAATTCAGAGCGGTTATATCTCCCGACTAATGAATGAAAAGAATGAAATTATCCAGCCAGCGCTTGACTTTTATTAAAATGAGAAAACAATTCAAAGCAATCAGATTAACTGGTCCGATAAACCAGTGAATAAATGTAAATTAAATTAATTAAAATCAATGAGCTACCTCAGAACTCGGCGTTCAATGTTTGATTTATATGAAGAAAAGAAAACGAAGAGTGATTATACTAAATGGATAAACATAAGAAACAATGAGACACAACGCTTATAGTACGGCACCCAGATCCCGTCGTCGAACTCTGGTGGAGGCGCCGGCACCTATAGATACCCAGGAGTTGGCTCACGATGGCCTTCAGTGAGGGAAACAAAAGGTTGTAGTCCTTCGATAAGGGTTCCGGCCCTCCGTAAAACTTTGTAGTCCTTCGGAAAGAATGGACTTCTGGCCCTCCAGGGAAGAAAACTTCTAGCCCTCCAGAAAGAAGTTGTGGCCTTTTAATGAAGCTTCTTGCCCTCCAGAAAAAAGTTGTGGCCTTTCGATGAAGCTTCTTGCCCTTCAGAAAAACTCTCAAATTTGTGTATATGAGGGCTACTCTGAGAGATTCGACGGTTTCGGTCTTACATGACGAACGTGGAAGCCGCTAATACAGCATGTAGAGCCCGAAAAATCGGTCGTGTTAAAACACAAACACAAACAACACAATAAGTTCCGTAGCGAAAGGGTTGTATTATATCACAATACTAAATGTGGAGTTTCTAACTGCAATGGCAAACGTTCGCCTTACAAGCAAACTAGAGAAAGGCCTCTCCAACGTTTTCGTCAATTTGGCTTCGAGATTAAATGCTTCGTCACAAGTAGTGATGGGCGGAAACATGCCGAGTGATTCGATACAAGGAATAATTCTAAGATAATAAACGACCGAGTTCTCGTTTATTATGATGGTAACATGACAGCGGAAGTCACGAATAGTGAGCTAAAATTACATTCTTCCAGAAATGCTAGGAAATGCTCTGCTTACAGGAATGATAAACCTTCAAAAATCTAAATCGAGAATGACAAACACGCGATAGATAGCCCATCCCTATTATTTGGCATAAACCTCACAAAAACTAGTCTGCCGTACAAAACGAGAAATATATTTAAAGCAGAGGTCCAAAAACGATCTCCGGAATTGACGGCCGGCTCCAGGCATTCATCAACCTTGGGTTCTCAAAAGGTAATAAAATATTCAAACTGAAATTAAAATATGGTTCAATAAGTCAAATGCACCGTATTTGCAGGCTAACAGAATTCTTTAAAATATAAAACGGTCGGCTGGCGGTTCCCGATAATGCAATATAAAACAAGCCAAGCTATTTTAATAATAATGTACATCGTTTATCAACTAAAATAAATAGTCACAACGGATCATAAAAGCTAATACAAATATATAGCTAACCTATACTTAAAATATAGTTAATTCATATTAGAAAAGTAGCAAATCAAATTAATAAATTTAGAATTAATAAGCCGATGCGTGCAAAATACAGCATCATTTTTCCCCTAAATGCGGCATATAAATGAAATTTTAAAATTGGCAAAATCGAATTGTTACAATTCTGAGATAAAAAGTCAGGCAAAATGTCAGACTTCTGAAATAAAATGTCAGAATTTTGAGATAAAAAGTAGGAATATTGTATCCTGGATTAATATTTCGATATTTCTTACTTAATCTTTATTACATACTCATAATTCTGACTTTTTGCCTCAGAATTCTTACATTTTATCCCAGATAAAATGTCAGAATTCTGAGATAGAAGTAGGAATTCTACATTCTGGATTAATATTTCGATATCTTACTTAATCTTTATTACTCAGAATTCTGACTTTCAAAATTCTTACATTTTATGCCAGAATTCTGATATTTTATCTAAGAATTATGACTTTTTATCTCAGATTTCTAGCTTTTTTACATCAAAAGTCTGGGGTTTTGTATCAGAACTGTTATAAAATGTTTTTTTCTCGTGTGACCCCAGGATGCCGTCGTTGATTGGAAGATCCAATACTTTCCACAGAGTTCACGGTTCAATCCAGTAAATCTATTGAATAAACGAACGCAGTAATTAAAATTTACATTTTGTCAAAATGTTAATTAAGATTTTAAGAAGGAGATGGGTAGTCACGACTGGCTAGTTAGTACACAAATCTAAACTAGGATCATGGGGATGCAGTCTTCAATGTTATTGGCCTTAAGGGATAAAGAAAAAACCCTTTTTTGATATGTCAAGCTTTCGAGTTTATTCTAACTCATCGTCAGGACTTCTGCAAAAATACAAAATAAATAGCAACTAGTGCTAACTATTTTTAGTT
>MU193073.1:6145-25638 GCA_016904865.1 Pissodes strobi
ATAACCTTTTCTACTAGGTAAATATCAGAGCTATGTGCTTTCTGTAATTCTGTCTCGTAAAAACAACCCTTGATAGACACCCCATAGAGATCTTTAAGAATGTATGTAACTGGGTTTGTTAGATTAATTTTATCAATTTTAAATAATTCGGGTGACCAATTCATTTCATAGCCTTTACAAAATGCACCCTTATGTTTGCTAATTCTTACAATATCATCAACTTTATATTTTATTTTAGCTGGAACAATTTTTGGAAAATCATATACTTTTAATACTGTTTTATCTGTAACTTGATTAGGCCTCATTCCTATAGTTCTATGTTTGGTGTTATTATACTTATCCGTCATGCTTTTCAGTATTGTAATCCATTCATGCTTTCCATCAAGAGAAAATTGTTTATAAATAAGATTTTTCAGTGTTCGAATCACTCGTTCTACAATTGCTGCTTTTTTAGTACTATAAGTTGAATAATGATTAATACTGTATTGCTTCATGAGT
The DNA here is from genome assembly GCA_016904865.1 of Pissodes strobi. NCBI lineage: Eukaryota > Metazoa > Arthropoda > Insecta > Coleoptera > Curculionidae > Pissodes > Pissodes strobi. Next base: position 6,644 of record MU193073.1, read on the forward strand.
TTTTTAAAGTGACGATTATACATCTCAGTTCCTTGGTCAGATTGCAGGTTTTTAGGATGATAGCCAGCTTCTTTAAAAACGGAATCCATAGCCTGACTAACGTGTAAACCAGTTTTGTTTTTTAATGGTCTTGTCCATACATATTTCGAATAGCAATCAATAACTACTAATATGTAGCGATATCCCTCGTTTAGTATAGCATATGGCTGCATTTCAGCTAAATCCACCTGCCATAAATCTGCAAATCCGCGGATAATTGTTCGTCTTCTTTTAAAGTTTCGTCTAGCTGGTTTGTGAAGTTCTTCAACGACTTGTCTTTTCTCATTAGAAATCATTTGGGGGATATGTTTAAGTTGATAGTTTCTTAACAAATGTGTTTAATTTATAAAAATAATATCTATTATATAGCTTAATCTTTATTTATTCGCCTTTCTTGAACCTCCCTTCCTCCCTGGTGGTTTGATAAACTCTGTAAGTACTTCTACTGTAGAGGCTATATTATTAATTCTCTTATACACTTTGGAAATATCATCATCTATTTTTTCTATAATGCTAGTCTTTAATTGCTCCAAAGCGAGTTCAATACTTGTTTCAATATCTTCTTTAACATGTTTTAGATCTATCTGTTCTGAATTGTGATAATCGTGTATACGATTCTCTAATTCACCTGTAGTTTGCTTCATGGCTGATGCTATGCTGTTATTCACCATTTTCAGTGAATTTAATAAATCATCTTTGCTTTTATTAATTTCATTTTGAACATATTTACATGTTACAGCCTCGTTGATTTCTATCGGTTCTGCAAGATTACATAATCGTTTGCCTTCCATATCATAATTATTGTCTAAAGTTCGTTTAAATCCTATGCCTGGAGGACCTCGAGTTTTCAATATATTATAGCCCTTTTGTCGACCAAACTTATCTATAGTTGAAGTGTTCATTTTAACACTACTTGTAGACAACTAATAAATAAATATCCATATCATACACATGCATCTTTATAAATACTTAATAAATAACCCCTTCTTCTCGCAGTTCTTCGATTATTGACAAAATTTCATTATCATGCCCCGTATTTCCAGCTGCTTTCGAACTCCAAAGAAGCCTTAATCTTTCAATAAGCTCTTCTACCTTATTCCAATAGACATATTCAACATTGCTGTGGTGATTATATGTTTTTTCCTTTGGTATTGCTTGCGGCATACCAGTACCAGATTTTTCCATCAAGAATGGTTTTATTAGCTCCTTATATTTTCGAGATTGGCTTCTAGTGATCCCGAGCTTAGAGTTATAGTTTTTATATAAAGCATTTGATTTTAATAAAATATCTATGTATGCCTCTTGAGTTTTGCTATCAATACCGGCAATATTTGATAAAGCATTAGGCTGTTTTAGGAAAATTAGATCTAACAATTCCACAGTTATTGGATATACACATATAATCTGTCTACCTTTTCGTAATGATATGCTATTAGATTGGAAATGAACAGTTGCATCACCAATTCGATACCTATTAACCACATCTATGTAAACTCCAAATACAAGATCTATAGTTTTATCGTTATGCTTTAGTTTATCTAGATACGACTGGAGAATAATGTTCAACGTTCTATCATCGTGAAGAGTTGTTTGATTACTCGATGATGATGGTGTTAAATAATCTTCAGTAGGATCTCTCACTACCTCTAATTGTTGTTGTTGTTGTTGTTGTTCAATCTCATTTAACGAGGGTTCTATCATAGAAATCGGTTGTTTTTTCTTTCGGATAATAGGTGTGCTGGCAAGTGTTGGTGAAAATAAAGGTTTCTGATTTTGCAACATTGTTTCGGATATCGATTTCAAGCCTTCAGTAACGGGTTCATAAAATTTCTTTAAGCCTGACTTTTGCTCTGAGGTTTCATATTTTAGTGACTTGTATTTCTTACGAACTATATCTGTTGCTTCGATAAGTTTTCGCTTTAAAGTTAGATCCTTTTCTGAATCCATATTCTATCTTTATCACACAAGTCTTGAACTATAACTGAATGATGTGTAGTAGTTTTAAATCTTTATATAGTTGTGAAAGCCTTTCCTAAACCTACCATTACCAACTTCGCTATCTTTATCAATCACTAAAAATCCATGTTTATCCCGCCAGCATTCAGAACAAATATCTAAAAATTGTGTAAATGTCATATCAGGTGAAACGTGATCTGTAAAAATATGTTTAAGATTTGTCTCATCCTGCTTAAATAAAATTATAAAATTTGCATTGTCCCTTATCAACTGTTTGGGAACACGTGAATATGTTTGAGCGAGATAGAAACTTGAAATGTTTCTATGTCTCCCCATACTAAAGTATGATCGAATGGTATCTTGCTGCTCGCATATCACATCATCAAAAATAAAAATAGAATTTTCTTTGGCTTTTGATGGATCTAAAACATCCTCGTTACTACTATAGGTATAATAGCCGATTTCATTAATTGGTGCTAAAACTTCACGTAAAAAATCATATTTTGGTTGATATAGCGATTTTGAATAAACGTATACATTTTCAAAGCGTAAACCTTCTGGGTGAGTAATTAAAGAAATCATTACATTTGTTTTACCGCAATTTGATGGTCCTACAATTAACGCTCGTATGCTTCGAGGTAGTAGAGGTCCGTGATGGCGAAAATCTTCATTATCGTATAATCCACTCCCAGCAATGTAATCCAAGTTATCAACTTCCAGTTTGTATTTTGATTTTAAAAACTTCATATTAAAATTATCTGATATATAATGGGAGGCTAGATGATATTCCTATTTATTTCAATGCCAGCAGTTAGAGTGGTAGGACGTGTTAGTTCCTCTTCCTGCAAAGAACCGAAAAAGACTGGACTTGGTGTAGTAAATACCTTAATAAATAAGTTACCATTTGAATTACATCTACCAAAATATCAGTTTTGTGGTCCTGGTACTAAACTTTCTGAGAGATTAGCTCGAGGTGATAGTGGTATTAATCCTCTCGATAGAGCCTGTAAGACACACGATATAGCATATGCACAAAGCAAAGACTTGAACTCAAGACATCAGGCCGATTATAGCCTAGAACAGAGAGCTTGGAATCGTGTTATAGCAAAAGATTCTGATCTTGGAGAAAAGATATCAGCTTGGCTTGTTACAGCAACGATGAAAACAAAAAGGAAGTTAGGTATGGGTCTTAATCATAAATCAGAAAATATTAAGAAGAAGAATGCGTTATTAGGTATGGGTCTTAGTAACAAATCAAAAAATATTAAGAAAAAAACACTACTGCTGAATAGACATCTAGGTTTGAAGAAAGAAGACAAGAAAGGGCTTTCTTTTGGAAGCGGTCTAGTTAAAAGTGTGAGAGATCGATTAAAATCTGTGAGAGATAGGAATGAAAACAATATATTGAAATCAACAAAAACTGCTCTCGTTGCTGCTCGAAATGTTTTGAAAAGTACAGCTGGAAAAAGGAGAGTTAAAACACCTCGAATTATACCGATTCCTAAGACTGGTGGCATCCTACCACTAATTCCCATATTTGCAGGTCTATCAACATTAGGAGCATTAACTAGTGGTGCAGCAGGTGTTGTTGCAGCTGTAAATAAGGCAAAAGAAGCTAGAAATGCCTTAGAAGAATCCAAGAGACATAATCAGACAATGGAAGCTATTGCATTAGGTAAAGGGCTATTCTTAAAGCCATACAGGAATGGGTTGGGGTTATATCTACATGAAAATAAATCAAAAAACTAATTATGTCCCTACCCCAAAAACCTCTATCAAATTTCAATATAATTAAATATGTTTCTAAACTAAAAATACCCTACTTTAGAGGTGTGTATATGAGAGATAATATACCCCCTACAGGTCCGCGAGAAAGTGAGTCTGCAATTATAAATTTAGATGGTTTGAGCGGTGCAGGGACACATTGGGTAGCGTATAAAAAATACGGTTCTGTGACTCATTACTATGATAGTTTTGGAAATCTTCCACCGCCTATTGAGTTGGTTATGTATCTATATAAAGGTATAACACCTACAAGAAAAATCTTGTATAATTACGAAAGGGAACAGTCATTTGATTCAGTTGTGTGCGGACACTTGTGTTTGAAATTTCTAAGCGAAAAGCAGCAGTTATAATAACTTACATGCAGGCGAAAGCAGTAAAATCTCTCCAGGCTTTTGCTGAAAAGAAGTGTCTAATAGACATGTCTAAACAAGAATTAGCATACCTTCCAAAGGAAGTGATGATTGCCTGTGCCTCTGAAGAAATTGTTTATGTTTTTCATAAATTACCAAAAAAGTTGCAAAAGGATCCAGATTTAAATAAATACTTATATTGTACCGATCATTATAATAATCAAGCAGATGATGAGGATGTAATTGATGGACCACCTCCAAGGAAAATATTTTGTTGCTATTGTACCATTAAAGAAATTACGATGGCTTCAGACAATAAAATCGAAGTATCTAAACATCCTGAAGGGTACTCTAAATGTAATATGCTATAAATAAGCCGATCTTTAAATGATATCCTACAGTCATGACTTATACATTCACCTTATCAGATCATTCCAGCGTCTTGAGTGCGAATTTTTTCCCAGCCATAGAATTAGATAAGAGTTCACAATATGGGTTGGGGCTGCTTGGATTTTACTCATACAATTCAATTTTTAATGTGGATGATAGTAATAACCAAATAGGGTTTAAAGCACCTGCTGATCCGGAGGTAGCTTATATCGAGATCCCCCATGGTGCATATGAAATTGAAGAAATCCACAAGGTGATATTAAATGGTATACGAGAACATAATACTACTATTCGAAGATATGATGAGATTGGTAACTATGGACCTGAGTCAGAAAATCAAATTTTTTCCTTAGAAGCAAATAATAATACACTTAAATGTGAACTAGAGTCGATATATGAAATAGTTTTTCCTCAAAAATCCTCTATAGGTACTTTATTAGGGTTTGATAATGTGTTGTTAGAGGCCAGCACTTTGCATGTCTCAATGAATCCTGTGAATATTATGAAAGTTAGAATGGTTAAGGTCGATTGTAACATAACTTCTGGTGCATATCTTAATTCCGAGGAATCTCATATCATTTTTGAGTTTGATATTGATGTCGCACCCGGCTATAAGCTTACTAAGGAACCTCAAAACATTATATATTTACCAATCAAGCCGCAGGGACGTCAGTTCATCGACAACATTACGTTGAGAATTTTGGATGATAACAACGACTTGGTTAATTTTCAAGGCGAAAAAGTTATAGTAAAATTGGAATTAAAAAAGCTTTAATCAGAACCATAATATGGGCTTTCGTTTTGATAAACATCGAGTTACCGTCATTCACACAGGAGGGTCTATGAATCACCACCATATAAAGCTGGATGTTGATAGGAAAAAACTTAGTTCGAGAGTGAACATTCAAGGGAGAGCATCTTATAAGCTGAAAAAATCAGATAGAGCTTTTCTCCAATCTATAGGCCTTAAACCTCGTTACTAGAAGTTATTAAAATTATGAGTGAAAAACTCGAAGTGTTTGAAGCTCCCATCTACGACACTACTTTAGCAAGCAGACATGTACACACTTACAAACCATATGGATCACCGACATATAAAAATTCGGATGAAGTACGAATTTCAGTAAACTTTCAGGATCTAATACTTGATATTGCAGATAGCTACCTCTACATCGAGGGAAAGTTTACCCCTTCTGATGCGACTAAAAAATGTTATCTCTCCAACAATGCATTGGCCTTCCTATTTGATGAGATCCGATTTGAGATGGGTTCTGAACAAGTGGTTGTACTCCGTAAGCCTGGGGTTACAACCACTTTGAAAACATTGGTTTCATATGGTGAGACGCAATCTCGATGTATGACAAGTTTGGGTTGGGGTCTTAGTGATGAACGTCAAGATATATTGAATGTAGATACCCATACATTTTGCGGAAGATTGCCTTTAAGATATCTTCTAGGATTTGCAGAAGACTACTCTCGAGGTATTCTAAATGTAAAACAGGAACTTATACTAATAATCGCTCGTACATTCAACAACTGTTACATTGGCGAAGTAAATGCTGTGCTTGATATTCAAAAAATCGAGTGGAAAATTCGACACATTATACCTGATGATCGTGAAAAATTAAAACTATATTCAAGAATCAGCAAAGGTGGTGATAATGCTAGAGTAAAAATAGCATTTAGAAAATGGGATCTTTATGAATTACCATCACTACGTGAAACAACATCCGATATTTGGGCTTTAAAAACAGCTACGTATTTAGAGAAGCCTCGATATATCATAATAGCTTTTCAGAAGTTGGAAAATTCTGATAATAGGGAAAAAGATGCAACAGAATTTACAGATGCTGGGATAAGAGATATACGCCTCTCCCTAAACTCAGATGTTTACCCATATGAGCGTTGGAATTTAGATTTTAGTAAGAATTTATACGGTCCAGCCTATTACAGCTACGAAAGCTTTCAGAGTAGCTATTATGGACGGGAAATGATTGAACCAATGATGGATATAAAGGAATTTGCTATGAATCCGGTTTTTGTTATAGATTGCAGCAGTCAGCCCGAAGGGATTAAAAATTCTACTGTTGATATAAAGTTGGAATTTGAAGGACGTGTAAAATTTAGCAAAAATATTAAAGTGTATGCTCTTATATTACATGATGCATTTCTTTCATATAATGCCTTAGATGGTACTATTCGGGTGGGTGGGTTTTAATTTGTAGAACTTAATAATAATAAATCCTTGAAATATTTTAGAATAGTTTATTTTTAGTCATGTCTCTGTACTGTAACGACTGCCTTGAAAATATTGCTTCACATTCGCATAAATTAAGTCATAGGCATAAGGATAAATGTTGTACTGAAATATATGATAACGTACAAATTGTAAAAACGGCTTTTAAAAATCGCCTTATTACATATCGTATTTTATCAGATATGCATACAACTGATGTTAAATTATATTTAGAAGAGCTTAAACATAAGATTATCAATTTAATAGGAAATAGTCTTTCGATTCATTTAAATGTTAAAGTTAATATGGAATTATTTGGTTCTTATATATTGCAGACTTCTCAAAAACATGAGATTAAGTCATTTAATTCTCGCTATATGGTTACTTGTTTAAGTACGAACCTCGATATGATGTTTGACGAGTTTCAACAAGTTTTGTATAAGAAATCTTGTGAGTTTAAAGAGAAAGATAGTGGATGGTCATTACTTAAGCTTTTATTTATAGAACTTAATATAAACAAATGTTTGCAATTGAAGTAGATACGAAGATATGACTGCTTTAGAATTAAGTGCGTGTTAGTGATTTATATTATCTAATATTGTTATCATTATTAATAAATGTTTGAAATATTATATTTTGTTTTTTTTTTATTTCCCAAAAAAACAAATAATAAGCTGCTAACAACATGAAAAAACATAATATTCATTAAAATATTTATTGCATTATAGGTACATAATATTTTACATATAAATAATATACAATATTTTTATTCTATTCAGATAATTGTTCAAATTCAATCTGGTGCATCTTCCGACCTTCCGATATCTTCCTCACCCCTTTGTATGTCAGCATTAATTTTCTCCCTTGGTTTATTTCTTGCAGCAGTTCGTCTGATAGATTTCCGAAACGTTCGGGTAGCCATATCGATGTCTTCATACCTCCAAAAATTGCTAATATTCTTCTTCCATATGTGGTGTTAATCGCCTTGAGTTGTGTTACTTCATATTTTGAATTTATGTTCAAGTCACGAAGATGAATCACATCGTATTCGGCTCTGCCAACGCCATTCAGCAAACTCACAATATCACTCATTTTATATAAAATATACGGGATATCTTGAAACACTAAATGTTTTTGGGGTTGATCTTATGTAGACTATTTTAGCTTGAAGAATGAATTTAAATATGTAATGATGCTTCCATATATATCTACAACTCCTACTATACCACTTTTGCTAACTTTCTATTTGTAAGTACAGCAAGGGCTTTCATATAATTTTAATAGTGATGTAAGACGACATTCCTAAGATGGCCAGTCATAGCATCAACCTTGAAATATTGTATACTATTTTTGTGGGGAATATTTAACAGCTGAGTAATCATAAACGTTTTTTAGTATCGTATAATACCTCGATTAATAACGTTATTTTTTTTTATTGTAAAAAAATGGCTGTGCAGGAAATAATTTCTATCGATATACAAGGTTTTCCATGTTCAAGTGGATTTTTCCCTAAAGAGCTTGCAATTTATGATGGAGAACGAAGTTGTACTGTATTATTTAAACCTCCGTATTGCAAGCATCTATTGAGTGAAGAAGATCTGAAAGTAGTTACATATTTAGAAAATAATCACCATGGGCTACTTTGGGAGTCTGGATTCATCGACTTGAATGATTTACAAAAAGTTTTGATGGATATATTAAAAATATATGGCAACCCAAAAATATTGATTAAAGGCGATTTAAAGATGAATGTTATAAAGAAATTTATTGATGCGAGTCAAATATTTAACTTTCCTATGAAGAATGAACCTAAGTTGAGTAAATTTAAAAAAACACCAGAATGCTATTTTCACAGAGGACGGAATATTTGGCATTGCGCTTTAAACAATGCTAAACTATTATATAATTTTAGATACTGTCTTTTAAATGATATGTGATTGATAATAATAATAATAAACAGACGATAGAAAAAAATTGGTTTTTTATTTCCGTTTTCTTAGGTAAGGAACGAACGCGTTGCAGAAATCCGTTAACATGACGTATATCCACATTTCGTAAATTTTAAGCTTATACCGGAATAATAGAAATCGTATTAGTTTGAAAATAATCTGCATTTAAATACCTTAATGGGTAGTTAATTACCTGGGTTTTTAATCCTCAGCTAGTCTAGTCGACATAGGCGTAGGTATTCAGCGAAAAATTAAGTAAAATCGAATATTTGCTATTACTCGCATTTACTTTTGGTAACGTAATAAAAAATGGATAATGACAGATGACGTAATAACAAATGACAAGTGACAGATAAAATAACCTATAAAATAAAGTTGCTTACGTGGATGATAATGGCAAGTATGACAGATGACGTAATAAAAAAATGACGTATGACGTAACCTGTAAAACAGGTACGCCATTGGAGTCGATAGGTTACATTACTTTTATATGGGTTAAAAAATGTAAAAAAATATATATAGTCGAAGTGAATGAAAAAATTATGTTACGCCCCTGGTTTGGGATTATGGAAAGTGAAAGGTTTGGTGACATCGTCATCGGTTCGAGTATTGGGTCACGTTACTTTTATATAGGTTGAAAAATATGCATAGTCGAAGCGATCGATATATTGCTGGGTCATGCGCAGTGAGATGGGAGGAAATGGGAGGAAATGGGAGTGGGAGTGATGGTGAAGCGGCTATCTTCTTCTACTGTTGACCATGTCCATTTTACAGATAAATCTGCAGCATAGTAGGGCTGCTACGGCCCACCTATGCAGGAAGATAGTAGAGGAGGGTACAGCAGTTGTACTTATCCAGGAACCTTGGATTGTTAAATCCAGGGTAAGGGGGCTGTCCATGGCGGGATCTGTGTTGTATACACCGGATCTGACTATGGGGGACCCCAGAGCAGGTATATTGACAGTGGGACTGGAGGCCTTTTTCCTAAGGGATAAGGCTACTAGGGACCTGGTCCCTATCCTAGTCAAGATTCCTACAAGCGTAGGTGTACAGAGGGTGGTACTAGCGTCAGCGTACTTCCCAGCCGAACAACCCTGCCCGCCGGAGGGAATCAGGAATCTGGTTACCTACTGCGAGGAGGTAAATACTCCACTCCTGATTGGATGTGATAGCAACGCGCATCACATAGTGTGGGGCAGTGCTGGATCCAATCGGAGGGGGGAAGAGTTGTTGGAATTCATTGCATCTGTAGGGCTGCAGGTGGCCAACAGAGGGAGTGAGCCCACTTTCTTCACTACGGGACGAAGCTCGGTCATAGACTTGACTCTGTGCACCAGGGATTTGTTCCCGGATATTACGAAATGGGGTGTGTCTGTGGAAGACTCGATGCTGGACCACAGATACATCAATATAGAACTGGGCCCTTCCTCAGCGAGAGCTGAGGAAGTTAGGAACCCCAAAGCAACCAACTGGGACCTCTATAGGGAGGAGCTAAGTTGGCGTCTAAGGGACATGCCGAGGAAGTACCGGGCCTCCGATGAGCTGGATGACGCCGCAAGGTGGATAGGATCATCGATGGCCGGGGCTTTCGCAAGCCATCCTGGGTATGCCAGGTGACGCGATGGTTCCTGAGATAGGCTTCCCCGAGGGGCTAAACTTCCTCTTCCCTACAAAGGAGGACTGGACGGAGGGAAGGATGGGAACCTGGGATGGGCTAGTCTGGTTCACAGACGGGTCCAGAATGGGAACACTGTCCGGAGCAGGTGCGTACTGTGAGGCTCTGGGGCGGGAATTATACGCCTCACTTGGCGAGCACACTACGGTTTTCCAAGCGGAAATTTTTGCGATCATGATGGGGGTCTGGGAGTTGTTAAGGCTCAATGTCGGTGGCAGGAGGATTTTCTTCTGCTCTGACAGCAAGGCCGCACTCATGGTGCTGAAGTCGGTCCGTACGCGCTCTCTGCTGGTAAGGGAGTGTAGAAGCTGGCTGATTGAACTTGCAAAGCGAAAAAAGGTTACGCTGGTCTGGGTACCGGGACACTCGGGTGTACCGGGGAAAGAGAAAGCCGACGCCTTAGCCAGAGAAGGCTCCGCACGCGGATACTTGGGGCCTGACCCCTGTGTGGGGATCGCCCAGTGTGTCTGCGAAGGAGCTTTGGAGACCTGGATGGAGAGTCGGGCGGAGGAGGTATGGCGGACGGCTCCGGGGATGAGACAGACGAGGCTCATGATACATGGGCCTGCGAAGAGTCTCGCCAAGGGGCTGTTGTGTCTACCTAGGAAGGAGTGCAGGGCCCTGGTAGGATTCTACACCGGGCACTGTAGGCTTAGACGGCACCTGACCCTGCTGAGAATTGCAGAGGAGGCGGAGTGTAGATGGTGTATGGAGGACGACGAGACTCCATACCATCTACTTACGGAATGCCCCGCCTTTGCGTGGGCAAGATTCAGAATCTTTGGCGTGACGTCGATCGAGCCAGATTCAGTGCGTCGTGTTAGTCTGAAGGAGATGCGGGCTTTCTTAAGGAGGACCGGCATCCTGGAGGTTATCTAATGCGGGCTGGGGGCACAACGGGTCCAATTGGTGGCCTAAGTGCAAGGCCGGCTAGGGGCCACCCCTTCCATACTGATACTGATACTGATGAGGGAGAGACTCCACACACTCTGCTCTTTAATTAATCAAAATCCTACCCTAGTTAGCAAAGAAGACTTTCTAAAATATAAAAAAGAATATAGGGTTAAAATGTGTAATGCTAAAAAAAAGCATATGATGACTACATAAAAACTCTGGTAATCCCCAAGTGGCAATGTGGGACATAATAAATAGTAAAAAACCTATACCTTACTGTCACGTGTCTGACACGTTAAATGCACAAATATTTAACTCATTTTTCATTAATATAGCTGATGAGGTTATATCTGAGCTACCAACAACGGACAAAACATTTAATGAGTTTCTCTCTGACCCACCTGATACTGAGAAACTTTGTGTCATGCCAACAACTTTTAACCAGGAGAGACAGAAATTTTTAAATCTAAAAAAAAGTAAAAGTAAAGACTGCTACACAAAAATTGTAAAAACACTGAAAAATCTATTAATACTGCCCTTAACAAAACTGATTAATTGTTGTATTCATGCTGGAACTTTTCCTTTAGCTTTAAAGGATGCAAAGGTTATTCCGATATTTAAAAACAAGGGATCTTCAAATGACTTAACGAATTATCGCCCCATTTCTATACTACCCATTTTTTCCAAAATCTTTGGAACGATCATTAAGGTTCAAATTGTGGACTTCTTTGAGAGACATAACTTATTTTTTCAGGGACAATTTGGTTTTCGGAACAAAAAATCAACCACACTGGCGATAAACAGTCTTACAGACTATATAACTAAGGCCATGGAAGAGGGTCTGGACACCTACGCATCCTTTTATGATGTAACAAAGGCTTTTGATTGCGTATCATATGACATGTTGCTTCAAAAACTGCATCACTACAACTTTGATCACAAAAGCATTTTATTGATCAAATCCTATCTCTCTGAACGCTCTCAGTTAGTGTTGTACAACCATAATAAGTCACAGGGACTACAGTTAAAGCATGGGGTACCTCAGGGGTCGGTTCTGGGGCCCTTACTGTTTCTTATATATATAAACATAAACGATCTATCAAAATTTCAGGATACTTCAACACTAATACTATTTGCCGATGATACTACCAACATTCATAAATATCACCCATCCAACCCCTTGGGAGAAACGGTTGGTGCCACTCAGGCAAATTTAATGAACTGCTTTTTGGCAAATCGGCTAACCCTGAATAGATCTAAAACCCAAAAGTTAAATTTCACTCTTCGGCAGAACGCTACTGATGTGCCCTGTGATGCTCATGTGAGGTTTTTAGGGATTACACTCGATTCTAAACTTACCTGGGAGGGGCATGTAACACAGCTGTGTGGTGAGTTATCCAAAATAATTTATTTAATAAGGGTGTTGTCGCGATGTGTGTCTGTTACAACGCTGATGTCGGCCTATCACGGTTACTTCTCATCGCTTATATCGTATGCGGTTCTTAACTGGGGGCATTGTGCCCATTCAAGTAAAGTTTTCACACTTCAACGTAGATGCATATGTATTATTGCGGGGTTTGGATACCGTGATTTCCTTCAGTATACATATTAAGATGCCTTGAATATGTCAGGTCCAACCTATCACTTTTTTCCACACATGGTGATATTCATGACAATTCATGTCGCAATCGCGATAACATACGCCCTGATTTTCACAGACTTTCAAGGACCAGAAGAGGAACTGACTACCATGGTATAAAATTTTTTAATGTACTTCCATTGGAGATTAGAGAAGCTGATGTGAAAAAAAATTCTATAAAGATTAAGGGATATTTAATACAAAGGGCCTTTTATTCAGTAGAGGAATACCTTAATAATACCTTTAATGACCTCTTGTGAATTTTACTGCTTGATGTAGGGACTTGTCTGTGTTGTATTTTAATTTTACTTTAATAACTACGTTTGTGTATTATGTATGTGTTTGGAAAATTTATTTTGAACCATTTTAAATGTAATGTTAAATATCTTATTTTAACCCACACCTTTTTGTTTTTTAATGTGCATAGACAATTCTTTGAAACTGTTCTACCTTAAACTTATATTTTATGACGTGTAAAAGCACTCTGTGTAATATTACCAATAAATTCTATCTATCTATCTATTTCTTAAACAAAGATTTGCATAGAGATATCTAGTTTGCGTGTTATTGACAAATGAATTTTGTTATAATTACAAATCTTAAAAACAACCTAAGTTGACCTACATGAGTTTCGATTTCAAAATCTGTAAAAAATTAAAATACATGGCGCAATTTTTTGGATAAATTCTCTTGAAAGAACACTAAATTTTGGTTTAATTCCATATCTTAGATTTTAAATCGTCATATTAAGAGCTGTAATTATGACAAATGAATAAAATTGCTATATATGAAACTTTCAAATTATAAAATTAGATTTGTTTAAACTATAATTAAACTATAATTTCTATAACGAGTTCGGAAAAAAATAGCTTTCTAATAAAACAATGTTGTTCGATAATTATTAACATAGTTATCAGTCAAAAAATAAAAAAAAAAACAAATATTTGGCAACTAGTTACAAAACATAATATGGAATCTAACAATGACAAACAGAAACTCATAATATTTACAAATATTTTACAAACTTAGATGGTAAATATATCAAATTCCATAATTTTTAAAGTTTAAACTAATTAAATCTCACCTGAAACTGATAAACAAATTCATCGATAAGTTCCCAGAGCCATAGGTCAGGTAAATCTAATGGTACTGGCTCAGAAGCACTGAGAATATAGTTGAATAGATCACAATAGTTAAAAAACGAACCAAAACGGTGTTGTACTGTTGGGCCTCTCGGGATTCGAGCGTAGATATGTCGGAAATACAGCTCTTTGTAGAGAATAATGAACACCTAAAAACATAGCAGCAGGTATTATCAAGAGTAATATTTGAAATGTATCAAAAATTGTCAAACTCTGTTGGCAAACCCCACAGCCGTTCGCCCATAATGAATGCATACAATAATTTTACTAGCACAATTACTGCGTAGAGTTATTGAATTCTTAAAATTTGAAATAAATGGAAACATGAACTATAATTCACTGAGACTGATACTATGCATTCAAATTAAACATTTATTCATCTTAATGTAATATTAGTTGGGTTATATTATATGTTTCATATTGGTGTGGTTGATTCATCTTTTGTGCCAATATTGAGACAATACAATTACCTTTTGCACCACCTGAATAGGATAGGACCTCTTTGGTCCAGATCCCAGGGTGTAAATTGGCAGAAGTGTGAATTAAGTAGCAATAATGAATGTATGTATGTATGAATGTATTTAGAGCGAAAAGTAACGGATTGCCACTTGAAAAAGAATGTTACTGCGCGACGCGTAACGGAGAGCAGTAATCTTTCGAAAACGGCAATCTTACTTTGCGCTCGAAAAACACACAGAACTTTTTCTACAGCCCCATTTTTTTAAATAAAATGCACATTTTTCTGTATACTTATTCTGAAATTAGCAAATGACTGTCAGTTTTGACATTATTCCGACATATCTAGAACATGAGTGCCAGCAACAACTGTAATAAACGCACGACTGTCATTTATTTATTTTCGATTTCCATCACTATTCATAGCATACTCGACGGAAAATGTGAGAATTTTCTTTTCCATGTTCGCGCTAGAGTGCAAAATAAGGATCCGCGGCATTCGTCGATTGTGCGATTTCATTTCAATTTAGTAAGTAGAAAAAAACGATCACACAACCATCAACAGTCAAAAAAGCCAAAGCCAGGATCACCAAAAAATCAAACAACACCCAATTTACAAGTTAGCAACCAAGGTAATTCTACGCAAAATACAACCATACACCATAGAAATAACAAACAGTACTCAACAAAATGGAAAGAAGTAGAGAAAAAAGAGTATCAACATTTATTCTATCTGGAACTGGCGGAAAATGCGACCAGACTCACTATTGCCGATGCTTGAGACAAAGAACATAAAAACTCACAAGAAGTAATAATAACAACAAAAAAAGGTCTATTACTCAAATCTAACATGCCCAAAACAACAATTTCTAGTACACTAAAGAAACTTGAAGACAACAGACTAATAACTAAATTCAAAGAGACAGCAACCTCTGCAAAAGATGGACCTCAGATAAATAATACAACAAATTCATATTCAGTAGTCATAGGACAAGTAGAACATGATATTTCGGACTCAGATATGGGAGTCCACTTAAAGCAATTAGATATTACGCACCTGTTCTGCAAAAGAATCATATCCAGAGCCACAGGAAAAGCAACCACCCTTATTTGTATCATAACAGGATGCCTTAATTCCTGTGAGAAACTTTTAAGTTTTTCCCAGCCTACCTCCAGCTCCAGTTCCTCAGCCATGTTCTAGATGCAACCTTTTCACCCACACAACAGGTCAATGTAGAGAACCAACCAAATGCAGTAAATGTGATGGTCCCCATCGTCCACAAGAATGCCCATCCAATCTGGATGGTCTCCCAAGTGTCCAAAACGACCAACAAAATCGATTCAAGGTATCCCTAACACCCAAATCAAATCACTTAACAAAAAATCATATGAAATTGAGCCAAAGATTACTACCCATTCTAGAATCGACAAACCAGTTACCATCCATGACATAATCATAAACACTTATATAACAAAAATAAACAAGGAAAAATATATAGACAGAGATGCACTACTCCAGAAACTTCGTAAGAGATTCAAAACCTTATATAACATTGACACCTTTGTCACCTTCTCTGGTAATTGGATGTATGTTCTCATGTTTGACTTGGAAAAACCATCAGACTGTTCACCAACTGAACCAACAGCAGGTAGTCAGATTAACATTCAAACCTCTTAAAATTCTGTATGCCAACGTAAACAGCTACTTGCCTAAAAAACATTTAATCAACTATATTGTGGAAGGAAGAAAGTTCAACTGTTCACTGTTTGTCGAAACGAAAACGAAAGTTGACAGCAACACCAGTTATAGAGACTGGGATATCATTAATAAAAATTGAAATATTGTTAACCGTAATGTAAGAGGTGGCAGCCTGATCCAAGCTTCACCCAGCCTAAAGATTCGAAAAGCCAACCCACCAACAGTGAATAATCCACTAAATGAAATCTTACACTTTGCTATTCCGTTCCACGATGATTTCCTTCATATATTCCTGTGCTACATACATCCAACCTCCATCATAGAGGAAACTCTATTTACAAAGGCTGCTCTCTACAAATACTCCTTTATCATAGGCGATCTCAATGTCAATAGCGCTAAAGCAAAGCAAATCAAAAAATTTCTGGATAGTTGTCCATTCAGACAGGCAACAACAGCACCCACCTTTCTTATGGACAACAACCCTGATTCCACCCCGAATGTTGTAATTTATTCAAATAGTTTACAAAACAGCATCAAGTCCATTAAAACTGTTCCAGGCATTGGTTCCGATCACTTAGGCTTTGAAATCGAAATCGATCCTCTTTTACCCTTAATCGAAGAAAACCAATATAAACTAAATCTAGGGAAATGTAATATGGAAAACGTTAATAGGAAAATGTCACAATTCCTTCAGACCCAGGGTAATAGCCCCATCACAGAAGGATTTATTACAGACTTTAACAATACTCTGTCTAACCTTATCATAACAGAATCACCAAAAACAAAACAATTTTTTTACGTAACAGAACTCCCTCCATATATACTTAGACTCATTAAGAACAAGAGGAAAATGTACCGAGAATATTTGACAACAAAAAACTCAGAAATAAAGAGACAACTTAACATATGTAACAAAAATATCCAAAATATGATTAAACGCTTCAGAGAAAACCAATGGTGTACAACGTGCTCAGCTATCGAAAATCAAAATGGAAAAAACTATTGGCAACAAATCAAAAAATTATCCAAGTACAAAACCAAGTCAACAATACCCGCAATAGAAGTTAACGGAAAGCTAACTGATGAAGATCAGGAAAAGGCTAATGCATTTGGAGGTTACTACCAGCAAATTTATTGCTTTGACAAAGACCCACGCTACGACAATAATAATCTGGATATGGTCACCACGTGGTCGACCCAATTTTTCCTGAACGAACCTGATGGAACAATGGAAATGGTGGAAGAGGATACATATTTTCGCAATGTCAACTCAGGAAAATCTACTTCTCCTGGATATGGTTCTCTAACTAAAAATATTCTAAGGCAATTAAGTACCAACATACACAAGAAAATAATCAGTATCCTCAACTTCTGCTTTCAGAAGGGGCAGTTTCCAGAAGTTTGGAAGAAAGGCCAAATCATCACCATTCCCAAGTCAAACGCCAATCACTCCAGGGTTAGTAACTTCAGACCAATCACACTCCCTCCAGTACTTGGGAAAATCTTGGAAATATTGATCAAGGAAAGACTGCAGCGACATCTTGCGAGACACATTCCAGGCTACCAGTTTGGCTTCAAGGAAAAACACTCAACGATCCTACCAGTCACCATAATGTGTTCAAACATACAAGCAGCCAAGCTCTCTGGTCAGCGAAGTGCAGCTGTATTTTTGGATATAAGCAAAGCGTTCGATAGCGTTTGGCACAATGGATTCTTGTACAAGCTCTGGAGACTCAACTGCCCAACATACTTAATTCACCTGGTTAAAAAATTCCTTCAAAACCGCAGCCTTCAAGTAAAAATATCAAAGGCCATCTCTCCCATCTTCTCTCCCTCACAGGGTGTTCCCCAGGGTTCCCCACTTTCCCCCTTCCTGTACAACGTTTTCTGCCATGACCTATATCAACAACAGCCAGGCTATTTCAACAATAAGCTATATGTTCTTCAATTTGCTGATGACACTGCCCTAATAGCTCACAATTACACATTAAAAAACACCTTATCTTCCCTACAAATACTTATCGATAGAACCTAAAATTGGTTTAAGCTGTGGAGATTAAAGCCAAACCCATTAAAGTCACAATTTGTTATCTTCAATCACAAAGTCAGGCCCACATCACCATCTGCCCTATTAAACAATCACCTAATTACACCACAGGCATCAGCTAAATATCTGGGAATCATAATAGACCAAAAATTAAACTTTAACCTCCACACAAAGTCAGTCAAGATCAAATGCATCACTAGAGCAAAACACTTTAGGGGTCTTACATACAAAAATCAGGGAATTTCTAGTAAAACAGCAAGCCACATATACAAATCCATCTGCAGACCACTTCTTGAGTACTGCCATCCCATCTATTTGAATAGTCGCCAATCAGCCGTCAAAAATTTAGAGGTCGCGGAAAGAAGTGCCCTTCGATCAATTACCAGGATTAGACACCTCCAAAATCCACTACACAATCCGTCCAACGAACTTTTATATCAGTCTACCAACATAGTACCACTAATCACAAGATTGAGAGACCTTTCGGAAAATTTTTCAAGGGTGCACGAAAATATCAACTCACTGCTAACACTGTGTAATGTAGTTCCACCTGAGAACAGAGCCAGAGCTCATCCGGAAAGGACCCTTTGGGAGGAAATACAAACACTGCGATGTTAATTTTGGTTATTACTTAATAATATTTCCACAAATCTATTTGTATAATTATTTTATTCTATGTAAAACAATGTTCTATTTTTTTTTTGTACTTTTGTGTATTCACTGTAACATGTAAACTAG